>MU224772.1:20653-31821 GCA_018584345.1 Thuja plicata | reverse complement strand
ATTAATTAATCATAGGGATTTTTAGCTAATAAACCTTGATAATTTAGGAATTAAATATAATGTCAGATTTATGCAAATTTGGGTTTTCTGCATTTGAGACTCAGTCAATTAAAGTCAATTAGGAAGAAAAATTTCCTAGTATAATAGGACTTCGATGATGAGAAAATTGAAGGAATGCACCAAAATTGATTAGGATTATAAGGTGCCAATTTTGGGGTGTTACAGATCTTATCCTATTAGGATTACAATGAGTTTGAGTAGATCTACCTCATGAGATGATTTAGCAACACAATCTATGTGTGCACTCGGTTAAGAGATTTACAATAAGACAATTAAGTCTACTCTGTTAAGAGATTTTGGGGTCTATTACAATTGTTAGAGAATAACAAAAATTTGATCTGAAACATATAAAATCTCAATATTGTTGATATAGATCCATTAAGTACATAAAAAACATATCACTTCAATTTGAATGATTATACCTTCTTCTCTGTTCTTCTCAGTAGCCTTGCCTTAGTTCTGAAAAACTGATTTCTGCAATGTAGTCTCTGTCCTTGAAATCCCTTGTCTGATCTTTGATGTTTTTAGTATGGTGGCTACTTGATCATTGATTGATCAACATACCTTACAAAATTTGACATATATACATTTATATATGAAACAATATGACCTAATTATGGTTTTAAAATTACATCCCTACCCTAAGATCAATGATGTACATAATTTACCTTGATAATCTACACATAGGAGACATAAACAATTAATGTTGTAAATCTGTAATTAATGCTCTCCTCGATCGTGTAAACTATTATCTAGGTCAGTTAAAAAGTTTTTATATAGAATAATGTGCCATATCTAACTTTTATGTGGCCTCTGTTCTACTTGGTTATTTTTGTCTCTCAGTGTTTGGTGTAGTCTGTGTATCTCAGTTATACTGTTGTGTGGTTATGTTGTATAGCTCAGTGTTGTCTACTACTTGGTATAGTCTATCATCTGAGGTATCACTATACTTGATTAACTTTGGGCGTGATCAATGCTCTCAGTTAACTCTGCACTTAGGTAAATATACCAACTGTCATATTTGTGACTCTGTTGCCAATTGTCCATGTTGAGTGCTTGAATACTAATGACAACTTCAATGCTTAATTGGAGTAACCTTCTCCCCCTTTGTCATTAGTATCAAAAACTTAATACTATATATAATATACATGATGAATCCCCCATTGTACATGCTCTCCCCCTTTGTATATACTCAGTATATGTACATGAATTCATCCTGATTATAGTATCTCCCTTTACTATACATATATTTCCTCCTTTTTTGAAAATAATGACAAAATGAGTATAAATTAAAATTTGTCAAAAATGGTAGGATGGGTGTTCTTAAGAGTTTCTAGTAGTTGCTCCTATTCATCCTTTAAATGTTTGAGGGTTAGTTGTTCCAAATTGATCTAAGCATGCATATCATATATGATGTCAGTTACTAACAATTCTGGGGTGGCAATTAAAGTTTTTGCCAATGTCACATGTTTCTGCATCATTACCAAATGCGGTAGTAATGTTGCCTAGAGCTCGGTTACTTATTCTCTGATTGTATCTTTTTCTTTCTTCAAGTCCATTCTTAACCGCTTGTTTTGGAGAACTTTTTTGTAATGCATCTGTAATGCATGTTGCTTAGTTGATAGACTATTTTCACTATCCTTAAGACATTGATCTATTTTCGTTATCTTTTCACTAATCTAGAGTGCATAAATTTTGTAGAAGTGTGATGGCTTTGGATATGATAGTTTCTATTCCATTTACAAATTCAGATAGAGTTACCTTATTTACTGCCACTGCCTGGCTAATCTTCTTTGCGACCTTGTATTGAATCTTCTTTTATGCTCTTTCTTCCAATTTCTACTATGCTCTTTCTTCCAATTTCTACTCGACATCAACATCAGGTTTGTTAATAGCCTTGGTAAGAAGTGCAAGTTGATCAATGATGAGGGTCGTTTCATTTATATCTAAGTCAAGAAAAAATTATTGTAGGATCTCCTTGGAGGCTTCTAATACTTGTGCATTCTTGTGTTCTTACCTTAACTTATCTTGTGTTTCTTTCCTGGTGCATAATTCACCATATTTCTTTAGTGTTTCTGGATCAAGTGTTCTTGGATGCCATTATGGAATAACTTCATTCTTGTTTCCTTTCTTCTTCTTCTTTTTCTTTCCTTGAACACTAGATGAAGGAGATAAATTTAATGCCAATTGAGCCTTTTTCTCAGGTTCTATCTTTTCTTGTTCAGTACCTGGTGTGATGACTTGGTGATTTTCTTTGGTAACTGACTTTGTATTTGTAGTAGAATTATCTATTGTATTATATGTGTTATCTATATTACCTTCACCTTTTGCTTCTACATCAGAGGTATCTTTTTGTGCATCACCTTCTATTGTTCCACTGCTATGCTCGGTCTATGTACCTTGTTGATCACCCTTGTCTTCATTTGTATCTGTAACCTTCTCGGGTGTCTTTTGCTATTGTGCTTCACTCTCTATTTCAATAGCCTATACTAAAATAGGTAGTTGGCCTAGTACATTTACTCAGGAAACCTTTGTTGTGTCTTGTTCATTCAAGGTCTTGGGTGCTCTGACTGTCTCATCTCCCTTAGCTTTACCATTAGGATCACCTTTAGTTATGTCATTTACTATGATCTCTAGGTGACTCATATTAGTCAAGAGTTGAGGAATTTCATCCAATACATTATCAACATCTTCATCATCAACATCTATTGGTTATGTACTTAGTCAATCTCCATTGGTTTTGACTGTGGATGCAATGTCCATTTCTTCCTTGGTTTCCTTGACTTCCTCTAGTGAATTCAGCAGTTTATTCTAGGTTTGTGTGCTCTCAATATCAAATTCTTTCATATTTCCTTGCAAGATGTTCAGTTCTCATTCTTTCTTAGGAAATTGTTTGGCATACTACTTCATTATATCATTTATCTGCTCAATTGTACAATTGGCTTTAATAAGACTGAGAGTTGCCTCTCTCATCTATTTCTCAGTTGTAAGTGCATAGGACCATCTAGCTGATATCTTATCATATAACTCGGATGGAAGATAAGAAGAAAATTCAATTGGAACTTGTTTAAAGTTGATCATCATACCTATAATTTTTTATTCAAGTTTGTCCTTGTTCTTGGTAGTCAGATTAGAATATGCATGTATCTTTGGATGTCCTAATCATCCAATTGTGATGATTGCATCTACAATCTCATCAATAGTTTGTGGTGTCTTATTCCTTACAACCTTGAATTGATCTGGATTATCATCAAAATCATCCATGTCATCTTTGTTCCTTACATATCTTTTCCTTTACCTCGATGCAGGATTCTCGGTAGTACCCTTCTCTTTTATTGTTTGGTATGTAAACTTTGGTGAGGGTCTTATAATCTTTGCAACACCTATCTTCAAAGGTTGTGAATCTGTAGTCACCGATTGTGATATGGTCTTAGGTGGAGACTCAGTCTTTATGATTTTTCCCCTTTTGGCCTTAGGTTTCATTTCTTGTGCTTCATCTGATTCAGTGGCATCAACATCATGTTTGGGTTCATCGTCTTGACTGATTGAAGTCTACTCCTTGGTATCATCTACCGATTTGTCCAATTCTTCATCTGTTATAGTAAATTTCCTCTTCAATGTCTTTACAATCTTTTTCTTTTTCCTGCCCATCTTTTGAGCTTGTAAACCTATAGAAATTCAGGTTTGGGCTTCATCAAATGTGCCAAATCTCATGGAAAAATTTTCAACAGGCTCATTCAAAAAAAATTCAATGGCCTTAGATGTAGTATCAATTTCTAATTCATATTCTAATGGAGGTAGTCATGTTGTCCTTGGTTGTACTACCTTGATTAAATTTGAATCAATGTCTACTACAAAACATATTTCATCTTTGTACTTATCTACCAATTGTAGTGGAATTCTAGTCCTCTTTTCCATCCTAGCCTTAAACTTAGCAAAATAGTCATTCATGACTAGTTCAAAATTTTTTCCTAGGCTTGTAATCATATCATTGATTTTCATTGTAACAAGTCAGTTGGACTTCCATTTAACTGTACTGATGAATGGAAATAAATTTTGTAGGTAGAGTAATGTGCATAGTAGTAGTGAGCCAAAATTACATGTATTTGACCGTGTTGATCTGATGGTCTTCATATTTTATTCAAATTGCCTCTACAACAACTCGGCAAGGTCATATTATGCTCTTTTCTTGACAATTATATATGCTATGTCAACAAATCCGCAAGCAACATTGTTCATTCTGTTAGATTGGAATATTTTGTAACCAATTAAATAGGCACCAAACCTTAGTTCAGGATCACCAATGCAATTTATCTTTAGACCTCTACCGTCCCATTTGGCTCCTATTAATTTCTCTATTTCTTTTCTTGATGGATGCCTGAATGCCTTTGATTTATCACATATGGGATAACTTGTCACGGCGTGAATTACAACCTTGGTTATTTTCTTGGGCTCATCCAACCATAGCTTTCCATCATGTACATGGCTTAGAACAATGTAGATCCACTCGGTCTTGAATACCATTGGGAAATCTAGGGCATTTGTTAACCCTTTAACCTCCAAATGTTTGTGATCTTCCTTCAACTTCCCATCTATGTATAGTGATTGATAAGTGGAAATAATTTAAAAGTCTCTGATTTCACCTATTTTTGCAGTGAATGTAGGCACGCATGTCTTGGAATAAAAAAATCCTAGGCAAGATGGATGAAAATGTGTCTTTGTTGTCTGGTTGTACTAAAACCTATGGATGGCTCTTATAATGTGGCTCTATGCAAGTGGAGTTCTTCACCAAAACAATATTTTTATCCTTCTCCATCTTGGCTTTCATGGTTTGAGATGTAGACACCATGATTTCTAGTTTAGGGCTTGTATGAATGGTGTTGAATAGCTTAGTAATAATAGAATGTGTACTGAATAACCCCTTTGTGCTTGGAATGTGCTTAAATATCTATAGAATGCTTCAAAAATGCTCTGCTATAACTTTGCTCTCTTTTCACTGTTCTTCTCTGTGATCGCAGTGTGAACAAATGAGTTCATGTCAACCAAATTTATAGAAAGTGACTTAGGGTGGTGCAATAAATATTTTTCACCAACCACTCAATGAACAAACATCATGCTCAGTTAACACTAACAATACTTCAGCTCAGTGATGTAACAAATGCTCGGTTGCCATAGCAACTCGATTGTCTCTTCACATTTTCACCGACTGATAGTTCTAACTTGGTATATATTAACCAACTCAACAAGCTCAAATTAATCAAAACTATAATACCATAGTGCATCTCAATTCATGCTAATTTGGAATTTGTGCATTGAATATAGGAATTGATGTGAGATATAGCTTTTCAAGACATAGTTCCTTATCTGCTTATATTTCTTAGTTGGAGATGGTGGAGCCACCTAACCCATTGTGTGAAGTGTCACCAAATATTTTTCTTGGTCATGTATTAGCTTTTGATGCTCTTCTCCACATTTGATTTCTGATCCTCACAATTTCCTCAATTGTATTACCATTTCCATAAGTGTTTATTCGATCGGCATAGTCTTTACTTAAGTGATCAACTTTGTGACAGTGATAACATGTCATTCTAGAGTTTGACTAATTCCTAGACTTGGTTTTCCATTGTCTCATAAAATTTTCTTCTATATGCCCATATTTACCACATGTTGTAAAACTACTCCAAGTGTTATAATCCCATGCATAAGCATTACCTTGTCTTCTCAGTTGATTTACTTTTTCTTTTCCTTTAGGCTTCCAGATTTACTTTGTGTTCTTCATGCATGCTTGTGATATATGACCATGTATGTTGCAATTTTGATAGTATTTATCCATGTATGGTTTATTTTGTGTCTTTTTCAACTTGGATCTACACTCATGTGCTTGATGTCCATGCTCATTATAGTTATAGAAAATACCATTAAATTTAGGAGAGTTTCTAGGATTACCTTTTGCTTTTCTCCTACAAAAATTTGATGTGTGGCCTAGTTTTCCACAGTGATGGCAAGAGGGCTTCTTGGGATTTGGCCTTGAGTATAAATTCCTTTGTTCAGATTGATTTGATGATTCTCCTTTCTCGGTATACCCTAATCCAATAATGTTGTTCAGTATTCTTTGATGGTTCAAAAATTCATCCATTCTCTTAGTGCTTTCTTTAGATCTCTTAATCTCTTCATTATGTTATTGTAAAATCTTCACTTCATTTATCATTTTCTCATTTTATTCTTTCAATACACCAATATCATCTATTCTTTTTTCAAGTTCAATACTCACTCAGTTTGCCTCATGATTCATAGCAACCACTTGATTGTTTATCTCAAAGTAATGTTTAGTAAGTCTTGATATCTCAGTTTCTTTCTCTTGTAACTTTTCAGTCATCTGTCTTCTATCATCAACACCCATGTTTCTATCTTGTTCAACTTTATTTTCATCATTCAAGACTTCAACCATTATAACCATTTGTGTATCTTGACCGATTTGCAATGCTTTCACTTTTTTAGTAAGTTATTGATTGCTCTCAGATAGCTTTGATATGGTTCCTTCAAATGAATAAGTTATGCTACCATATTCAAATTTAGATGTATCAAATGGGTCATGAATCTCTTCTTCATCATAATCAATCTAATGATAGTGAAATGCCATGTCCTTTCTCTTAGTCAACATCTCCCTGAGTTTCTCTTTGGCTTCCTTGAATTGTTCAACATAGATCTGCAACTGTAACTTCTGATTTTCAATAGTTTTGTTAAGTGTATACCTTTCCATTCTAAGATCTTTTCTCTTTAGTGATTAAACCTTCAAAAAATAAAATAACTAGCTCTGATATCAATTTTTGGGATAATGGAAAGGGTGTGTACTAAGAGGGGAGGGGTGAGTCAGTATCCTTAAAAACTTTTAATCAATTCTTTGTAACCATTGTTCTGTATTAACTGACTGAGTAGATTGAATACACTAAACATATAGTATCACTACTAAAATATAAATGCATGTAAACTAAACAATACACATACATGAGATTAAGTACTCATGACACTAGTATTTTGGTATCGTAGAAAACCCTTGTTAGAAGGTAAAAATTGTGATGGGGATGAGACCCACAAAACTTCACTAATGCAGTAAATAAAGTAGCATGTAAATATTACAAGAATGATCACTTCTGATGATCTTAACCTATTAGGAGTACAATGAGATCAATTAGATCTACCTCGTGAGAGGATTTAGTGACATAATCTATGTGTGCACTTAGTTAATAGATTTACAATAAGAAGGTTAAGTCTACTCTGTTAAGAGATTTTGGGGTCTATTACAATTGTTAGAGAGTAACAAAAATTTGGTCTGAAACATATACAATCTCAATATTGCTGATGCAGATCCATTAAGAACATAAAAAACATATCACCTCAATGTGAATGATTATACCTTATGCTCTGTTATTCTCGGTAGCCTTGCCTTAGTTCTGAAAACTAATTTTTGCAATGTTGTCTTTGTCCTTAAAATCCCTTGTTTGATCTTTGATGTCTATAGTATGGCAGCTAATTGATCATTTATTGATCAACATACATTACAAAATTCAACATCTATACATTTACATATCAAACAATATGACCTAATTAGGGTTTTACAATTACATCCCTACCCTAAGATGAATGGTGTACATAATTTACCTTGATCATCTACACATAGGAGACATAAACAATTTATGTTGTAAATCCATAATTAATGCTCTTCTCGATTATGTAAACCGTTATCTAGGTCAGATAAAAAGTTGTTACATAGAATAATGTGCCATATCTAAATTTTATGTGGCCTCTATTCCACTTGGTTATTTCTATCTATTGGTGTTTGGTGTAGTCTGTGTATCTCGGTTATATTGTTGTTTGGTTATGCTGTGTAGCTCGGTGTTGTCTACTGCTTGGTATAGTCTGTCAGATCGGGTATCACTATACTCGGTTAACTCTGGGTGTGATCAATGCTCTCTATTAACTACACTTTGGTGAATATACCAACTATAATGTTTGTGACTTTTTTACCTATTTTCCATGTTGAGTGCTTGAATACTAATGATAACTTCAATGCTTAATTGGAGTAATACATAGGTGGTTACCATTGACTACTATAAAATGGACAATTAAAAGTAAGAGGGTCTTGAGGTAGACCTTGTCTTTGATCCCATGGTCTTTGTTGTGAAAGGAAGAATACTTTCTCATCATCTCCTTCAATTTCTTATAATCAGTGGGTAGTTGTGCAGTCTCCATATTGGCAACCAACTTGCAACCAAAATCTCTCTTCTTCTGTCTACAATATGGACAAAATTTTGCCAGAATAGCTTCGGCTTCCTCATGCTTCTTTTTCACCTGCATTGTGTCCAACTAGGTGGCCATGTTATTGATAATTTCATTCTTAAAGTTAGACAGCAAATGTGTGATTTATGTCTGAGAGGCCCCAGTGCCATTTGTTTTGCCCGTTGTAGACTTATATCCTCTACCCTTCTAGCAGCAGCTCTTGAGTAATTGAGGAAAATTTTCTTGATATCATCCCATGTATATTGGGTGATATCTCCTCTGGCCATAAGATCCAAGGCTTAAATGCACCCTTCATTTATACCCCTCACAAAGAGAAGTTTTTGTGACTCTTGGTTGAGCTGGTGTTGAGTGTTCTTTTGCAAGCTGAACAAGAATATTGACACATAATCCTCTAGACTCTCATCTTCCTTCTATGTCATCTTAAAGATGTCATCCCCTTGCATATCATTTCCTCTATATTATTCCTTATACTTTGTCAAGAATTCATTTTTCATGTTGTCCCAATCATGAACAACATCCTGGTCTAGGCCCATAAACCATTGCAATGTAGAATCCTTTAGAGTTGCAGGGAACAATTTGAGTTTATGGGCATTTGTAGTGTAGTCGTAACTATGAAAAAGGATGTCGAACTCAAAGAGAAAGGTATATGGGTCCTTTGTTACAAGGCCATAGAATTTCAGAAGGGCTGAAGAGGGAATATTCTTGAGGTTGTGATTATAATGTTGGTCGGTAATGGGAAATGGAAAGGTAGGAGGGTTTTCCATCTTGGGCAGACCCTAAAGTGGACCTTGTGGCTGGTAGATGACTAGAGGTAGTGGATTCTCTTATTGTTTATCTAGGTATTGGGTTCTGAGATTGGCCAAGGCTTCTATAAATGGATTAAACTCAAGTTTTTCCTTAGGTTTCTGAAATTTCATTGGATCACCTTCTGAAGATGATGATGATGATGCTGTACAGGAAGGTTGACAATTGCATCCACAAACTAAACCTCCTCTTTATCTTCTTCTAGTACAAAGATATCTCCTAACCATTTGTTAGGGTAGTTTGGCAAGTACCTTCCTAGAGTGTCTCTTCTTCTTTTATGCATGAAGCTAAATGAAAAGTTGTGTTGGTGGAGTGAAAGACTTTTTGATAGAAAACTCTATTTAAAAAGGATGTGCATGCTTGAATTGAATTCTACAAATGGTTGAGTGAAAAAAAAACTTCACTCGATATCGTCCCTGACAACGGTCCCAAAAATGATTAGTTCTATTAAGGGATCAAAAAATAGGCAATTACCATGACTTAGAGATTGGACATCCTACCAAGAATCTATCCTCCTTTATAAAAACTCATTTAATTTATCAACATAGGGATGTATTACTTGAAACGGGTTAGCAAGATATATGCACCAAGGATTCTACTCAGACCATGATATGGCTATTGGAAACAAATTGCCTTGAAAGGAAACTATTTTGTTATTGCAAGAAACATATTGCTTTGAAAAAAAACTATTCTGTAGCTGTAGGAAATGAATACTCAAAAGGAAATGTAGAAGTGAAGATGTTGAAAGAATACAAAAAGTTGAAAACACAACTATAATGTTTCAACGGTTCTGCCACTTTGACTGTAGGAAGTACTAGACTATCCCACGACTTTGGCTATAGGAACTATGTTAACACTAGAATTATGGTACCAAGATGTAGGAAACTGAAACTACATGCAAATTATTCTAACTAACTAACATGGATTCCTCACTAAGTGGGCCCCCTTGAGTGAGTATCCAAACTCAATTATATTGAACTAGAGATCAATAATTCATTTACTATTGATTGAAAAAGTGAATTACAAGATTCATGTAACAAATGTAAAACAAAAAAATGAAAACTATATCTAATAACACCCTCCTTCTCATGCAAGAGTGGGGATTTATTTAAAGAGAAAAATATATAACAGCTAACTGATCATGCCTTAGAAATAGGTGGATCTTTTATTACAACACTACCAACAGAAAGGGAAACTATAAAGTTGGAAATAGAATATGTCTAGGAAAGAGGAAAGAGATGCTTTCAACATAGATCTAACTTCCCACTCTCTCCTATATTTCTTTAAATAATTCATCACGTTTCCTCAGTCTTTTCTCAACTGCTTCCACCTTGATCATCTAGAAACTGCTTGCTGGTGTTGCGCTTAATGTTTCTCCATGTGAACCTGCTGCAGGACAAGGTTGGGCATCTAGCGCATGGGCACATTTTACCTAGTCAAGATGATGGTTTCTATATTGATCTGCTGCACTTCAGATGTTAGGATAGAGACATTTATGGTTATCAATACCAAAATACACATGCATTATTTATGTTCAAACAACTAATTCATCCATCAAGACATAATAATAATTCTAAAGTAACATAGAATATTCATCCAAGCATAGCATATTAAGTGTGTTTTAACCATAGAATAGGTTTAGTGGTAGAATGCCACATAATAGTTCTAAGACCAAAAAAAGGTATATTTAGCATATTAGGTAACCACAAACTCTAAATAGTATGCTAAACCTATCTAATCTATCATGAAAGCTATTTGCTAAGGGAATTCATAAACTAAGCATGAAAACTCAAAAACCCCCTTCAAAGGAAGCTCGCATGTCCTTATTTCTTCTCCATGATAAGATTGATGTTTCTCTTTGCACACACACTTTGCATAAAAGCCAAGTTTGCTAATGAGAGTACTAGAAGTGAGTGATCTTGAGGTTTTCTCAAAATCTTGTGGTTCAACCTTGAATGATAGAAATGCACCCATTTTATAGAAAATGAGATACAATTTGGTGAGAT
>MU224772.1:0-20603 GCA_018584345.1 Thuja plicata | reverse complement strand
TTGGTGAGATTGCACAAAATCCATGCATAAATGCAGATTTTGGTTGGTGAGATGCTTGGAAGCATGAAATGGGGGAGATGAAATAAGAAGATATTGGAGGATATTGAAGATATTGAAGAAGCACCTTTATAGGGATGTGAATCCTCAATTAAGGGATATGGAAATTAGGTGAGATTAGGAGGATATTAATTCAATTAATAAATCAATATTCCTCACAAATCTAAGTTAGATTTATGAAATTATAAAATCCCATAAATTGGAATTAGCTAATTAATTAATAAAATTTAATTTATTATTGGAGACTTAGGGAAAATGGAATAAATAAAGTTTATTTATTTATTCAATTAGGACTCATGATAAACTATGGGTTATTCATCCAAAGTGGGAAATTAGTGGATAATAGGTTGAATTGAAGGTGTGGATGTCGAATTGAAATGATTTAGATAATATTGAAAAGAATTAGGGTTAATTTTGAGGGTTCCAGAATAGTTTAGGAAATCACAAGGCATTGATGAGCTTTGACAACGCGCCCAGATAATGATGATTGGAAATGATTGAAAAGTGCCAATGAACTTTGAGGGCATCGTAAGATTGAAATGGGGAAACATTGATGATCTTTGACAATGTTCCCAAAATGATAATCAGAAATAGTATTGACAATAATGAACAACACTATTGAATTGATATTAATAGATTGATAGCGATAACACCAATGATCTTTGACAGTGTTATCAAATGGTTGATTGAAAGGATATGAAACATCGATGATCTTGGACAATGCTCCTAAAATGATGATAAGATTGATTGAATCAAATTAGGGTTTTGATTGATAGGTTTGAAATTGGGTTAATTAGGCATCGGTGATCTTGGACAATGCCCTAGAATGGTCAGAATGAGTCCAAACAATTCTGCAAGTGATAAGGAATAGAATAGGATAGGTTTGAATCAATTTAGGAAGGTTTGGAATGGTTTAGGATTGAATAGGATTAGTTTAGGAAGGTTTGGAATGGTTTAGGATTGAATAGGATCGGTTTAGGAAGGTTTGGAAATGATTTGGAAAATGATCAATTTGATAGCAAAAGTAGAATTGTTAGTAAATAATTGAACAATTTTTCAATATTCAATCATTGATGAAAGACAATGTCGCCAAACAATAAAGATCATATGCGCCATATAGAGGAATAATTAGGTCACAAAACAATGTTTCGATTGTAATGCTAAAAATGTTAAAACACATAGACCAGTAGACTTGAACCATTTTTAGGTGTCTACATTTTTCCCCTCTTTGATACAATGTAATTATGAGTGGTGTGTCAAAGAATCCTGAAGAAAATAGCATTAAAACATGCCCCAGTGATAATGGGATACATAGGTTCCCCCTTGAGAATTTATCCGAAAAATGTAAATAATAGGTTGATTTGTCGACAATGCTGAGATAGATCCACAACAACAATCAGATCAAAAGTCAGAGGTCAAATGCAAAATTTATGGGCTTCAGAGTATCAAAAGCATCATGACCAATACAAAATACAAGGGTTGTATGTCCATCTAGGCAACCAAGAGGCTATAAAAGGGCTTGGAAGGGGTTTTGGAGCTCATTTGCACTCTCTCATTTGGAAGAATTGAGCTCTGGAGAAAGGAAGATGGATCGAGTGCCAATGGAGAATGAGTTTGTATCTTTTGACAGTTGGATGATGCGGGACCCGAGGTGAGTACATTTGGACCTCTTAGTAGTTTTCAGCTATGCACACTTTTCTAGGTAGTTCTAGGGGTCAAACAAGGTCAAATGGGGCCTTGCAGGGGTCCACACATGCCACCTACATAGGTCATGTGCCCACCTACATGGGCAGCATAGGTTGGATGACCACCTATATAGCCAGTGCAGATGGGAGGTCATTCTGTATAGGTGGTAAGATAACCTACGTAGGTGGTCAGAAAGGCCTCAAAATAGGGTTTGGGGGTTCCTAAACCACCCTAAACTTCCCTAAACTAGACAAAACCCTAGGAAAAGGTCAAAATTAGGTCAAAGTATGTCAAAATAGGTCCTAGGTTGGTCAACAAGAAACAAAAAGTTGACCAAAGTCACATGGTGATCACCGTAGGAGCTGCCAAGTCTGTAGACATGGGAGAGCATACCAACATGCCTAGATATACGGCATCAATTGAGTAGTCGGGAGAGGTAGATCCTAGCCTCTCTAGGATTGTACTATATTATGTACATGCTTGAGATTAGGTAAAATTGGGGATTGATCATAGCACTGGCGGAGTGGTGGCAGTCAGAGACTAGTTCCTTCTGCCTACCGAACGGGGAGGCAACTGTGATGCTGGAGGATGTATGGCGCATCCTCAGGGTTCCCACTTATGGGGAATTATTAGAGTATGACCCTACTATAGGGAGGTTAGCATTGCATCAGCTATTCGAGAGCGATGATAAGGATTTGGACATCCATGATTATGAGATCAGATGGGAGACAGTGGCTAGGAAGCATGATAGACTAATCACTATTATCTGTAGATTTATTGCATATCTCTTGGTACCAGATAGACAAGGCCATGGATACCCTATTGGCTGGGGGAGGGTCCTCAAGTAGATGATCATGGAGGGCACAGTGTTTGCATGGGGGCCAAGCATGCTTGTGATGACTTACTATCAGCTCCACTAGCTAGCCTACAGAGGAGGGTTGTCGATCAATAGCAGGATCACATTGCTACAGGTGTGAGCCTACAAGCACATAGCTATGTTCTAGATGATTTCTCAGAGAGTGGTGTTTCTAGAGATTCCATATGTTTACTACTATTGAGGGGCACTTGCACAGGGCCCATTGGGATACACATTGCACTTTAACCATGAGATAGATCTGCTGAGAGATTTTACATGGTGACCATACAGAGACTGCCCCAGATGGGATGATGATGCGGATCACCTTCCTTACTATAGACAGGAGAGATACCTCATTGGGAGGTTTGTTATGGGTCATATAGTTATTGAGATTCAGCTCCTAGAGTGAGTCTCATGACAATTTAGAGAGATATAGGGAGTACCGATAGGTACAACATTGTTTGCTCAGTTGAGGGCCAAGGCTAGGACATGGGGTGTAACACTCATGCCTCAGGTGGACTATGCAGAGTTTGAGAAGTTACATCCCAGACCATGGGGAGCAGATGCAGATGTGGCATACGCAAGGACCATAGATGAGTATGATAGATGGTTTTCTTAGCATAGGTTGATTCCTCTGACAGATCTGGATGTGGCGATACCGAGAGTGTGGGTGCCCAGAGATGAGAGCACCAAGGAGGAGGATGAGGAGGGGGAGTCAATTAAGGAGGATGATGATGATGCGGATAGTGAGGAGGAGGATGATGATGATGAGGATAGGGATCTTGGTGATATGCCGATGCAGATAGATGAGGATAGGGATGACACACCACATGGGTATGACCTACAAGGTCCTGATGACAGATTTGAGGATCACAGATAGTGCATCATAGATCTTACAAGCTAGATAGATAGATTGACACTAGAGAGAGATACCGATAAAGTTGCATGGGCTACAGAACATGCATCATGGATTGTCAAGTGATCAGTGCTCACAGCACAGATGGATAGGTTGATCACAGATAGGGATGTTGTTATTGCCAGAGCACAGAATGCGCAAGAGGAGGCATGCTAGTTTATCAGTTCCATTAGAGATGTAGGTGTGTGTAACATTACAGGGATGCTAGGGGATGCCTGGGAGGAGAAGAGGTACTAGCAAGTGATGTATGAGCAAGATGTGCCATAGGATCAGTGGGCACTGAGTTACAGAGCGTCATCCAACAGATCGCACTCTCATAGGACATAGAGTAGTAGGGAAGTGCTGGGACCAAGGGGGCACCTAGGTCATCACAGACAGGGCACCAGATAGGGGGAGCCTCATCTTCCAGAAAAGATAGGTTTCAGGAGGACTAAGAGAGAAGGGGTTAACAGGAGGTCTCTCTAGCAAAGGGACAATTTTGATAGACATGTGATAGATTATGAGCCTGAGGGCCTTAGTCTAGAGAGACACCTTGATTTTTGTACTTTGATACTTTTTGAGACATTGATATATGATATGCAGCTACTTTATGATGCACAAGATGGATGCTTATGTATATGCTTTACTTTCCTGTTTATATGATGATGCTTATGTATTTCAATGTATTGCCTTTGTTACACAATAATATATGTTATGGATGCAATAATTATTTTTTTCCTTTGCTTTTTTGAAATGTATGAATGCAAAATGCAAATGTATATTTGAAATGTTTCTCATGTATAAATGAATGAATGCAAAAATGCATATGTTTTTGTTGCTTTTTCATTTTATAAATGTATGTATGTAGGATGTACTTATTTGTGATGTACCAGAGTACTAGACCAAGGAGACTGCGAGGACTGACTAAAGAATTGTTAGCAGAAAGTAGAAATTAGATGAAGAAATGTTAGTAGAAAGATGTTGGCTTTCAAAGTGCAATTTTGTGATAAGAGCTTATTTTGATATTGCAAAAGAGGATGCGACACAGCATGGCACAAAAGCTAGAGTGATATATCATCTTTTTTAGGTAAATAAATGCGACACAGACAGAGGATGATCTTCTCCGTCCTGAAAGCATGTAGAAGACATGCCCCAAAATTTCATGAGATCATCAAACAAGTAGAAAAAAGATAAAGCAAAAATAACCGGTCATGAACCATCCCGGCTACTCTCATAAGATCAGATAATATCATCGAGTAGCATAGGAACATGATCAAAAAATAAAATCAAAAATACTCATTGAAACAATGTGAGCCAACAGCCATTCTGATCTTTTGTTACTTGCATTAAATGTTCTTTGATTGATAGCTTAGTTTGCAAATTGATTAATTTGATAACTGATTGATAGTTTGGATAGATTGATTGATAGCAAAGATCGAAAGATTGAACAATCCAATCAGATTGAATGTTGAGTCACAATGATTCAAATCGCATATGACTTTATTAAGCACAGATTGATGATTCTTCCACTGATGTCGACAAACATGATGTTCAACTCACAAAAAGAAGACAAGTATGTATAAATTTATTGCATATTTTTGCAATTTTTAGGGTTTTTTAAGATATTTGGAATTTTTTTGGTCTTTTTTCAGGATTGTATTTGAATTTTTAGCAATTTTTTTAGGACATTATTTGATTTTTAGAAGTTTTTTCAGGACATTATTTGAATTTTTAGAAGTTTTTTTCAGGACATTATTTAAATTTTTTTGGAATTTTTTTTTGCTTATTTGGATTTTTTAGGATTTTTTCAAATCATTAAGGTATTTACAATGTGTTATCTCTAGTCAGATAGTCGATGAATCTCATGGGTAAACCACATTCAAGGTCTTGCCCCAGTTCAAATTCAAATTCAAAGATGCTTAGTGCCATGAATCTGCCCCCAAACAATAAAGAGGCTATGTACAAAGGCCAAAAGAACAGATAGACTGGGTATACCAAGGGGAATACAAAGAAGATTAACCAATTATAGACCATAAAGGGGCACTATGGTCAATGAAAATTGGAAGATGTGATCAAGAAAGGACAGTAGGATATCAGGTGGAACCATGATAGACAATGGAGTAACGACTTGTTACACGTGGTGCCTGTTTGCCAGGTTTTCACCACGGTACTTTCCCACAGTGCCTATTTTCTAGGTTTTGACTTGTGGACAAGATTTTTCTCTTTATTTCTATTTTTGCATGCCAAGATGCCTGTTTTCCAGGTTTTCATCAAGGCAACCATTTTTGCTTTTTTCCTTTTTTTTCTTTTTTCTCTTTTTTGATTTTTTTGATATTTTCTCAGAAATGTTTTCAATTTTTTCACGTCAGTTTCACCAAATGTAAGACCAAAAAAAGGTATATTTAGCATATTAGGTAACCACAAACCCTGAATAGTATGCTAAACCTATCTAATCTATCATGAAAGCTATTTGCTAAGGGAATTCATAAAATAAGCATGAAAAATCAAAAAACCCCTTCAAAGGAAGCTCCCGTGTCCTTCTTTCTTCTCCATAATAAGATTGATGTTGCTCTTTGTGCACACACTTTGCACAAAAGCCAAGTTTTCTAATGAGAGTACTAGAAGTGAGTGATCTTGAGGTTTTCTCAAAATCTTGTGGTTCAACCTTGAATGATAGAAATGCACCCATTTTATAGAAAATGAGATACAATTTGGTGAGATTGCACAAAATCCATGCATAAATGCAGATTTTGGTTGGTGAGATGCTTGGAAGCATGAAATGGGGGAGATGAAATAAGAAGATATTGGAGGATATTGAAGATATTGAAGAAGCACCTTAAGAGGGATGTGAATCCTCAATTAAGGGATATGTAAATTAGGTGAGACTAGGAAATTATTAATTCAATTAATAAATCAATATTCCTCACAAATCCAAATTAGATTTATGAAATTATAAAATCCCATAAATTAGAATTAGCTAATTAATTAATTATTGGAGACTTAGGGAAAAGGGAATAAATAAAGTTTATTTATTTATTCAATTAGGACTTAGGATAAACTATGGGTTATTCATCCAAAGTGGGAAATTAGTGGATTATAGGTCAAATTGAAGGTGTGGATGTCAAATTGAAATGATTTAGATAATATTGATAAGAATTAGGGTTAATTATGAGGGTTTCAAAATAGTTTAGGAAATCACGAGGCATCGATGAGCTTTGATAATGCACCCAGATAATGATGATTGGAAATGATTAGAAAATGCCAATGAACTTTGATGGAGTCATAAGATTGAAATGGGGAAACATCGATGATCTTTTACCATGTTCCTGAAATGATAATCAGAAATAGTATTAACAATAATGAACAACACTATTGAATTGATATTGATGGATTGATAGCGATAACACCGATGATCTTTAATAGTGTTATCAAATGGTTGATTGAAAGGATACAAAGCATCTATGATCTTAGACAATGCTCTTGAAATGATGATAAGATTGATCAAATCAAATTAGGGTTTTGGTTGATAAGTTTGAAATTGGGTTAATTAGGCATCGGTGATCTTGGACAATGCCCCAGAATGGTCAAAATGAGTCCAAAAGATTTTGCAAATTATTAGGAATAGAATAGGATAGGTTTGAATTGATTTAGGAAGGTTTGGAATAGTTTAGGATCAAATAGGATCAGTTTAGGAAGGTTTGGAATGGTTTAGGATTGAATAGGATCAGTTTAGGAAGGTTTGGAAATGATTTGGAAAATGATCGATTTGATAGTGAAAGTAGAATTGTTAGTAAATAATTGAACAATTTTGCAATATTCAATCATTGATGAAAGACACAATGTCTCCATACAATAAAGATCATATGCACCACATAGAGGAATAATTAGGTCACAAAACAACATTTTGATTGTAATGCTATAAATGTTAAAACACGTAGACCAGCAGGCTCAAACCATTTTTAGGTGTCTACAATAGTAAATCTGAGCATAAAGTTTCTAATAAAGTATGATAAAACAAGGAAAAGGTCCTAGAAAAAGCTTTCCTAGGGTATCTAAAATATGTCATTAATATGCCCCATCACTTGGGAGAGAGCATGACATGACTAGGCTGAAACCCTAACTAAACAGATGCAAACAAAAATGAAAAAATGAGCTGCACAAGAAGAGAGGATGAAAATGCTAGATGTTGAATGCAAGGTGAGGGCGGGAAACCACTAGAGGGCATGAGGAGAAATAGGAAGAGAATAAAAAGTAGGAGAAATGAAAGATGATGATTGCATGGGTGGAAGAAGGAAAAAAATGCAGAAGAGAAAAAATGCAGAAGTGAGGAAAAAGTGACTCGGGCCACTTAAATAGCCTGCAGGGTGACATCACTTGGATTCGACATTTTGGAGGTGAAAATTCCAAACATCAGGTGGCCTCATCCCCCTTTCATTGTTTTAGGGTTTGAAACACCAAAAGGTCTAAAGGTTTTTCCCTTCAACCTTTTTGGTGTTTCAGAGGCTGAAACACCAAAAGGGCCAGGCTTAGCCTTTTGATGTTTCAGAGGACTCTGGGTGCTCTGAAATGCCGAAAGGCAAAAAAGGCTGAAAAAACTTTGATTCTCCTCAATACGCCCCTCAAGAACCTAGTTCAAGGAACAAGGAGAGGGGCACACCCAACAAGAAAAAAAAAAGTGGGGTCCCCATGGTCAGAGGACCAAAATGGGGTGTATGTTGTGGACCCACAACACCCATGAAACTAGCCTTTTTCCCAAGAAGAATGCTCCGCCATTTGTGTTTTTTTTTGTCATCCACATTACCTATTGAATCCACATTAGTAAATGCACTCAACATAAAATCATCATCCTTTCCATACCACAATCCAAAATCAACTTTCCCTTTCAAGTATTTGAATATCCTTTTAACAACATGTGATTCCTTCAATTCTTCTTGAAATCTTGCAACAATGCAAACAACATTCATAATATCTGTTCTGGTTTGTGTCAAGTATAATAAGCCACCAATCATTGATATGTATCTTGTTTTATTTTCTTTATGTGAATCATCATCCTTTGTCAATTTTCAACGAGTAATCATAGGAGTACCAATAGGTTTTGAATCATCCATACCAAATTTATTCAACAATTCTTTTACATATTTGTATAGAGATATGAAAATACCTTTATTAGTTTGTGTAATTTGTAGACCAAGAAAAAATTTCATCTCACCTCTCATGGACATCTGAAACTATTTCTGCATCTCATCAATAAATTCCTTACTTGACTTATCATTTCCACTAAAAATAATATCATCCACAAAGACTTCAACAATCAAAATATTATCATGATCAACTTTAAAGTATAAGTTTCTATCAACAACACCTTTGCTGAAACCAAGTCTCAATAAATATTTATCTAACCTTGCATATCAGGCTCTAGGTGCTTGTTTTAATCCATACAATTCTTTCTTCAATCGATAAACCATGTCATCTTTATTGGTCAAAGAAAACCATCAGGCATCTCAATATAGACTTCCTCTTCCAACTCTCCATTCAAAAATGCAAACTTAACATCCATCTGATATACCTTGAAATATTTGTAAGTAGCATATGCAAGAAATATCCTAACAACTTCAATTCTAGCAACAAGATCAAAATTATCCTCAAAATCAATACCTTCCATATGTGAGTATCCCTTGCAAATAACTCGGCTTTATTTTGAACCACTTCACCTTCTTCATTCATTTTTTTTTAATACCCATTTAGTACCGATCGCATTCTTGTCTTTAGGTTTGGGAACAAGAATCCATGTCATATTTTTCTCAATTTGTTCCAATTCTTCTTCCATCGTTTTAACCCAAATTTTATCGTTGCATGCATCATCAACATCCTTAGGTTCAATCTTAGAAATTAAACAAATTTTATTTCTAGAAATGCTTCCTCTAGTCTGAACACCATGATTCCTATCACCAATAATCTATTTTTCTAAATGTTTTAACCTTACATACCTTGGAGTCTTTGGATTAAAATTTATAGTAGCCTCCTTTTTTTCCACTTCTTCCTCATTTGTAACTTCTTCATTTGGATCTACCAAACCATTATGATTCTAATTTTGATTTTGTGCTTGATTATCTGAGTGTCTTCTTCATCATCTGATTCATATTTGCAAGATCTAATTTGTTTTTTAAAATTATCATCTACTTTGACATTTTGAATTTCAATTACCTTTTTCAACCTTTGATTATAACATTTATATGCTTTTTTTTAGTATAATAACTAAGAAATATTCCTTCATCCCATCTAGGATCAAATCTTGCTAAGTCTTCATCTTCCAAAAATTATAAAATATTTCAATGTAATAAAATGACCATACCAAAGTTCATAAGTTGTCTTAACAATGCCTTGCTTGATTTGAACTGAGTTTAATGTATAGAAAAGAGTGCTAACTATGATTGATAACTCATTCATCCTTTTTATCCACATGTGTAATCAAGGCTTTTTCCTCATTCAAGAAACTAGGATTTTCATCTTTCATAGCAATAAACACAATCTCATCTTCACTCTTTTTGGATTCATCCTCAGTTACACATTTATCAAAAACATAAAACACTTCTTCTGATATCTAGACTTGAATTTCTTAGGCCTATACTTAGATTGTTTATCTAGACACATTGAAGCAATATGATCAATCTCATTGCATGAAAAATATTTAAAAGGAAATTTTCCTTGATACTTACCAGATCTCTTAGGTAGTCTCTTTACAATTAGAGCTTCAAGCTCATCAAGCTTCATTTCTTCTTCTTCAATTTCTTCCTATTGCTTAGCATATCTAGATACATAGTTAGATGAAATTTATCCAAGCTCGCATCTTTTCTTACCCTTAGAAATAGTAGATTTAAATGGAGATTCAAATTTAGGAAGATTATCACCAAATTCTCTCATTTCAAAAGAAGATAACTTAACAATCAATGTATCTCTTGTCACATTTGTCATGGTTCTAATTTCTTCAATAGTAGAAACTTTGTGAATGTAAGGAGGAAAGGATCTTATGATCTTATAAATAATTTCTTCTTCAACCAAGGCTCCACCAGTGCATCTGATTCCACAAACAATTTTGGTGACCTTCTGCACATAGGTAGTAATGCTCTCATCTTCTCTCATCTTTATTGCTTCATATTTTCCTTTTAGATTTTGAAACTTGGATTGCTTCATAAATGCATATCCTTCATGTAATATCTCTAAATTTATCCATATCGAATGTGTAGTCTCTAATCCCATAAAAAATTTATATTTTGTATCTGGTAAGGCACTCAACAAGGCTTTTGTTTCTCTCACATTGCACTTAGATTTTTTTTCTCTCATCAGGAGTCATAATAGAAAGATCTGCAGGAGTGTAATATTTCTTTGTGATATCCCAATGTTCTTCACTAATGCATCTCAAGTGTGTAATTATTCTATCCTTCCATATATCATAATTTGTACCATTGAATCTCAAACTTTCCTTCTTAAAGGTTTCCATCCCAGATCTCCTCAAGTGATCAATCTTCCAAAAGAGGACACTAGCTCTAGTACCCATTGTTAGAATTAAGGAAACACAAACAACTAAGATGGGAGGTGAATCAATTGTGCCACAAAAATCCAAACATTTAACCAAATTATAAAATTAATCTTAGATCTAAATGATAAACATGAATGCAAGATCATACCACAATAATCAACACATAACACCAAGATATTTGACGTGGAAACCTAGTAAAGGAAAAAACCACGGTGGGGATCAAGCCCACAAGATGAATGTACTCTGTTAAAAACACTGTACTGTGTTAGGATTATTACAAAGGGGAATGCACATGCATTTAGTAATACTTCCTATAGCTCACTACTCAAATAAAATAAGGGATTTAACCCAAAGGAAGGCTCACTACCTTACAACAATTGTCAATCTCTAATTACAATTCACAATGGACAATAGTTCATAACTCATGAACTGAAAAACAACATATTTGATATGCAAAAATAGTTCCAATGAAGTGCATTAAATATATGCCTCAATTGAAGATTCCTCTCATACCCCTTCTCTTATCCTTCTTTCACGCCTCTCATACATTTTCAATCACAAATGGTTACATCTTTATATGCATTACATCATTTTTATCCCAACTAGGTCGGCTAGGGACCTAATTACAAAATATTAATTCATTAGATCTCAATACACAATGTGATCCATTGAATTTTAGATAAGACATAGAAATGATTAATAAAAAAATTCTAAAACCCGCTCCATATCCATAAATCATGCCACAATCCTTTACAAAATGCTACACCGCCATGTCGGCCAATAACAATAAGAACAACAACATGCAACATGAGAAATCATCAAATTTGATCACATAATTCAATATGATCTAGTAACACAAATAGGACACAATATTGAAATATCAACAAGCAACATGAAATTCCATGACATCAATAGGAAAAACTCTGTCTCAAAATTCATACTCATCTCTACATTGCTCATCAAGAACACTAAACATCAACCTCTGTCATCAAATAAAAATAATTTTCTTACATTCAAATCATGAACTACTCAAGTTGAGGACACACATATAAATCCTAAAATCACTACTAGGTTAGCAACCAAGAATATTGCATAACCAATCCACACCGATCCAATAACTGAAACATTGTCTCTTCCTGAACAACCAAAATACCAGTCTCCAATAAATCCTTCATAGCTCATTCAAATAATCATGCGAACCTCTATAAGTTGGCATAGATCAACTACATACATCAATAAAACCAAGTTTACATTTTTACCATATGATATTCAATATAGTAGTCATACCAAAGTAATCTTCTCACTAAACATCTCAGGAACACATAGGAACATTGTCATCAACAATAGGAATATGTTGATATCAATGAAAAAACATCAATTTTAGCACATATATGCACAATATCAAAAAATATCTCAACAAGTGGATGTTCACATCATATGGTTAGAGATAAGAGAAAATTTGTGAGCTTGGAAACATATGATGGTGGTGTTGTTAGATTCAGTGATGACACTCCTTGTCTGATTCATGGTAGAGGATTTATTAATCTTGATGGTAAGAATAATATTGATGATATTTTATATGTTTAAGGTCTAAATCATAATCTTTTGAGTATTTTATAGTTAGTTGACAAATGTTATGATTTGAAATTCAAGAATGACAAGTGTAGAATATTGGGAAGTTTAGGTATTGAGATTGCATTAGGTACAAAGACCAAAGGTAATGTCTTTAATTTGAATAGTGTTGATAGAAGTTGTTTGATTTCTCAAATTGATGATAGTTGGTTATGGAATAAGAGATTGTGTCATGTGAATTTTTATAAAATTTTCAAGATAGGTGCTACTAAAGAAGTTGGAGATCTACCTAAGTTATTGGATCCTACTAATGCCATGTGTAAGTAATGCCAGATGGGTAAGCTAACTAGATCTAATTTCAAAAGAAATACTTGTTCTTCAAGTGGATTGTTAGATCTTGTGCATACTAATTTATGTGGTTCATCTAGAACTATAAGTTATTATGGAGATAGATATTTCATATTATTCATTAATGACTATTCAAGGATGATGTGGGTTACTTTTTTAAAGGAGAAATCTAAGGCTTTTGACAAATTAAATATTTTCAAGACTATGGTTGAGACAGAGACACGTTCAAAGCTAAAATGTTTGAGATCTGACTAAGGTGGTGAATTCACATACGATGAATTTAATGCATTTTGTGAAGAGAATGGGATAAAGAGACAAATGTTTGCACCACAGACTCCATAGAAGAATGGTATCACAGAGAGAAGGAAGAGAACTATTCTAGACATTGCAAGGACAATGATGATTGAAGAAAATGTTATGCATGTATATTGGAGATAAGTTGTGAGCACTATAGATTATAAATTGAACCAGGTAAAAATAAATTATGGTACTCATAAGACTCCTTATGAATTATGGTATGGTCATATTCCTACTATGAAATATACAAAAAAATTTGGAAGAAAATATAATATCAAAAGAGATGAATATTTAGGGAAATTTGATCCTAGATGTGACGAAGGGATCTTTCTTGGTTATTCTACAAAGAGAAAGACATAAAAATGTTATAATAACAAGTTGAGAAAGATAGTTGAGAGTGCTAATGTCAAAGTGAATGAAAGAAATCTTAGACAAGCTAGATCTTGTGGACATGACTCAGATGATCAAGATGATAGTATGAATCAAGGAATGAAATCACAAACTCAGAATCAGAATTATATTGTTCCAAGGAATCAAGATGAATAATTCATTGGAGATGAAGAAGAAGCAGAAACACAAGAATTTGGAATTCTTGCAAATCATAAGACTCCAAATTATGTGAGATTGAATCATTCATAAAATTAGATAATATGTGACAAGAATAAAGGTGTTCAAACTAGAAGAAGACTTGGAGAAGATAGAGTTGAATATTGTTTGATTTCAAAGATTAAGCCTCAATATGTGAATGAATCTTGCAAAGATGAACATGGTAAAGTTATGGAATTATAATTAGATCAAATTGAGAATAATAAGACATGGTTTTAGTTCTCATACCTAAGGAAAAGAATGTGATATGTACTAAATGGTTTTTTAGAAATAAACTGAATGAAGCTGGTGAGGCGATCAGGAATAATGCAAGACTTGTTTTCATAGGTTATTCATAGATGGAAGGTATTTATTTTGAGGAAATTTTTTCTCCTATTGATAGAATTAAAAATATTAGATTATTTCTTTCTTATGTTTCTTACAAAGATTTAAAGGTATATCAGGGATGTCAAGTTTACATTCTTGAATGGTGAGTTGGAAGAAGAAGTTTATGTAGAGAAACTAGATGGAATTTCTTTGACTGATCAGAGAAATATGGTTTTCTGATTGAAGAAATATTTATATGGATTGAATCAAGCTCCTAGATCTTGGTATGTAAGATTGGATAAGTATCTACCGAAGCTTTTTTTTAACAAAGGTATTTTTGATTGTAACTTATACTTCAAGATTGATCATGGTAATATTCTAATTGTTGAATTATTTGTTGATGATGTCATTTTTGGTGGGAATGATAAGTTCAGTAAAGAGTTTGATAATGGAATGCAAAAAAAATTTGAGATGTCTATGATTGGAGAGGTGAAATTCTTTCTTGGTCTAAAAATTACTCAATCAAAAAAAAGAATTTTTATTTCTCGGTATAAGTATGTAAAATAATTGTTGAAGAAGTTTGGAATGAAATATTCTAAACCAGTCAGTAATCCTATAGTGACCAGATGAAATTTGACAAAGTATGATGATTCCCCTAAATAAAATTAGACAAGATATAGATTTTTGATTAGTGGATTGTTATATTTGACTTAGACCAGACCTAATATTATGAATTTGTTTGCATTATTGATAGATTTCAAGAAGATCCTAAATAATCTCATGTTGTGGATGTTAAAAGAATATTCATATACTTGAAAGGGATAGTTGACTATGGCTTATGGTATCTTAAAGATGATGATTTTACATTGAGATATTTTATTGATGTTGATTGAACAGGTAATGTGGATGATGGAAAGAATAAAAGTGGTGGTGAAATTTTCCTCGGGAAGAGATTGATTTCACAGTCAATCAAACATACATTTTTTACGTCACAAGCTAATGTAGAGGCATAATATGTTTCTACTACTATTAATTGTACGCATATGATATGGATATAGAAAATGTTGAAGGATTTCATAATTGATTATGATGATCCTATTGCTATCTACTTTGATAATTCAAGTGAAATTAATATACCTAATAATCTAGCGTTACATTCAATGAAAAATCATACATCTATCAAGTTTCACTTTTTGAGAGAGAAGGTTAATGAGAAGGAAGTCATAATGAAGTATGTGCCTACTAAGGAATAGATTGTAAATATCTTCATGAAGCCATTTCCTAAGGATAATTTCTATTATCTCATAGGTAAGTTAGGGGTGCTTACCCCTCCTTATCAGAACTAAGGTGCATTGGTTTGCATCATTCCAGTGCATTCAAAATGATATTTTTTATCTAGATTGGTTTTTGATGCCTAAAACCTGGGGGGAGTAGTCATCTTGGTGAGTTAGGTGTTTGTTTAGATTTTTGGCCTCTTTGGTTAAGTGCATTTATGTGCCTTTTTCATTGATTTCAAAGGCGGAGATATATTCATGTGAAAAAAAAAGGAAGATAAAGTAAACAAAGGGGGAGAAAGTTTAGTATTTGAGAGAGATTCAACTAAGGGAGAGATTTTCAGTATGAGAGACATTGTAGAGAGACTCTAAAAGTTATGTTGGATATTGTTGGTAGTAATATAGATTTGATTTCTTTGTGCATTGATATTTTTTCACATCATATATTTTCATCAATACCAAACGAGGAGATTGTTGGAATATTATGCATGCATGTGTTGGCATTGATGTTTTGTCACTCATGTCAGCATATTTCTATTGTTTGAGACAATGTTCCTATGATGTTTAGTGAAGATGTTTGGTTTAATGTAGATAGTGTATTAAATATCAGTGTATGTAGATGTATGCATTGTGTTTAGGGATGTTTGTAGTTGATTCAGTTCAACTCTTAGAGGTTCGCATGATTATTTGAGAAAGTTATGGGTTTTTGTGTTGAGACTGGTATTTTGGATGTTCAATAGTGGAATTGTGACAATACTCAGTTTGATATGGTTTTACATTGAAATATATTAATATGTGGATCTTTGTATCATGTTTGGGACATTGATTTATGTCCTCAACTCATTTTTTTTTTTGGAGGTTTGTAAGAAATTTTTCTTGATTGACAATCGTTATTGTTTTTTCTTGAGGTTTAGCTTAGAGATGTTGATGATTTTAGAGATTTGAATTATGTGGATGTTCTTGAGGTTATTCATGATTCTTTTGGATGTTTCTAGATCATGCTCCTGTTGTGTTATTGGTTTTCACTGATTGGTGTGATCACATTTTGTGATTTTTTTTGGTGATATCATGTTCTTCATGTTCTTGGTCGACTTGGTAATGTAGCATGTTGTGAATTTTTGAGGCATGATTATCAGATGCTTAGTGTGTTTGAGGATGGATTTAATGGTCTGAGATATGTCTTAGCTGACATGGATTGGTTCACATTAAATATTGTATTGTGTATGATTTTAATTTAGGTCCTTGGTCAGCCTTGAAGAAATAGGTTGATGAATTATATAAATGTAATGATATTTTGATCATGTATAATGTGTGAGTGGAATCCAGTGAAATTTTTTGAGAGGTATGAGTGGAATCTACAATTAATTCAAAGATTTGGTGTGAAAAATAAAGTTGCATATATACTTAAATAGAACTAATCCACGCATGTTGAAGATGTTATTATCCAGTTCATGATTTTTGGATTGTTCTCCATTATGGATTGTAGTCCATGAAATTATTATAGGTTATTGAGGCTTCCTTATTGTATTTGAGAAGTGAGCTCTAGGTAGTGTGCCTAAATGCATGTGCATTTCCATTGTAATACCTTTAATAGGCTATAGTGATTTTAATAGAGTACATCATCTTGTGGGTTCATCCCCACCGTGGTTTTTCTCATGGCCATTTTTCCATGCAAAAAATATTTGTGTTATGTGTTATTGATGTGTTTTAGATCTATGGTTTACTGTGCATTAATCAAATTTGAAGTTTAAGGTTGAAAGTGTTAGTAATAGAAGACAAAAATATAATAGTTACAATAAAATATAACCAATAATGCAAAGGAATAAAGCACACATAAGTAGAACAAGAAGACATATTTAACATGGCTCATCCAATCCTAGGATACATCCACAAAACAAAGAGTCTGATATTATTTTCCTGTAATTTCAACAAATTACAACCAGAGATCCCTTACAGCTCAATACTGTTTTAAATGCTACAAATACATCTTCACTCTAACAAACCATAACCCTAACACCATTTTTATTAAACAAAAACCCTAACTATAAAATGTGCTTGACAGGTCAACCTAGGGAAATGGTTGATGATTCAACCCCAAAAATGCTTAACAAATTGCAAAAAAGTGTACAGTACTTACCTTATCAGTCACCACAGATCAACAAAATGTCTATTAAAGTTTGACATTTTGGACACAACTAATTCACACCCCTCTCAATTGTGTGGTTCCTTATTTCTATCAAATAAAAGAGATCATTAAACTTTGCAACAATTTAAAGAGGACCATCAGGTACTTTAATAGTCTCACTAGGATCAAAGGTAATGCAAAACTCAGGTTCGGGTTTGTATTTAGTCTTAGATTTGGATTGATCATTAAGATTTAAAACATTTTTGGCTTCGATAAACTTATCATCATAGTCAATAACATGAGTGAAACACAAAGGTAAAGACAGTGTAGTGTCAACTGTATTGGTTGAATGAGAAGGTAAAGAATTGGTATAGATTTGCAATTTTTTTTTTGGGAGGTGCTAAAAATTTGTTTCCTTGATCATTAACACCCTCAACAAATATAATATTGGAAACAATGAGGTCTTGAATTAAAAAATTCAAATGAAAACACTTCTCAGTATCTGACCAGGTTGACAATGGTATTGAAAAAAATCTTTGTGATCAAAGGATTTGGGTAAAGGTTTGGATGTGTCAATTGGCTTAATAGGAGGAATAGTTAGCACTTTAGCATTAATCAACTTCAACATCACATTATGCAAAGATTTAGAAATTTGTGTAAAATTATGAGAAGGTCTAAAAATATATGACAAAGGAGCCACACATTTGGATATTGTTGCCCTTTCTCATAAAATTTTTTGGATGAATTATTGATCTTGATGTAGTTCTTGGGTTTTTGAAACTTGTTATAGGACTGGGATGCGGAATCACTCTTATAAACCCAATCCATTAAAGTAAAAGAAGAAAATTTAGAAAGCATATTATTATCTCTAATATCTTTGTATAAATTAAAAATTAAAATATGTTTCAAATCAATATCATGTACATGATAAGAAATTTGAGCATGAAAATGCTTAAATCTAACAATAAAATTAGTCACTTTTTCTTTAATACCTTGTTTACAATGCATTAAATCAATCAAAGAAATCTTAGGACCAATGTTGTTTTGAAATTTTTGGATGAAAGAATTAGGAAAATTTTGAAAGGAATCGATGGAATAGGGAGGTAAAGAACAATACCATTTCAAGGCTTTATCTTGGAAGGTTTGAGTAAACAATTTAGCCATGAACCTATGATCATGAGAAAAATCACTACACAATGTTTGAAAAGTTTTGACATGGGTCAAAGGACCACCTTTACCATTATAAGTCTCTAGGTGAGGAATTTCCATGCATTACGGTATAAAAACATAGATTATATAGAAGGATAAAGGACTAGCAATGTCACAAGTAGGAAATTTGAATTGGACTGGGTCATAGAAGCAATTTTTTATTTCAAAGAAGATATGGTTTGAGCCAAACCATTAATGGTAGAATCGATAGAAATATTGGTAGGAGATATGTGTGAAATGTTATACCATTATGGGTGTATATATGAAATATATCTTCATGAGATTAGTATCACTATTTATCAATTCAACTTTAAAATCTAAGAATTTAAACTAATTGAATTGAAAACATGAGCAATGAGCATCTCATGGATCTCTATCTAGGAAAGAAAATAGTATGCTCTCAGCTTTGAAAATCTATTAATGACAGTCCTAGATTGAGAAATGATTATCTAAATGATGCATTATACCTGATTTAGCTCAAATTTTACTAAAATGATTCAATATTGATCAATATTATGCAAATTCTATGAACTTGATATATTTGCCTATAGTGATGATTCTTTTCTCATGAATGTGTGTTCCCTCCTATTTTCTCTCAAAATGGCCTCTATTTAAAATATTTCCCAAGGGTGGGGGTAGAGTTGATTTGATCATGATTAAGGTTGAGTTAAGTTAAAGGTTTCAAATGGTGAGACAATTTAAATGTTGGTTTCAAATAGAGAGATGAAATGAGTGGTCAAGATACAATTCAAAGATGTGTGATGGAGAATCAATTTGTGCTTGATTCATGTGAGCTCAATCCTTAATCCTCATTGGTTGATTTTGATTTGTCACATGTGATGGGTGAGGAATAAAATAAATGAATGAATTTATTTAATTTATCCATGTGCACCCTTGAATGAGTCAGAATTAATTTTATTTAACTATATAACTAATTGATTAATATCAATTGCATAATTAATTGATCTTTTTGATTTAATTAATTCAATAGGTTTGATAATTCTTGATTTTTCTTGATCTTCTCACTTCACTCTTTGTTTGATTTTGCTTGACCAAATTTAGGTGTCTACAATGCCCCTCTTTGAATCAATGTGTGAAGTGCATTGGTTCAAATAATATATGATGTTTGATTAATTGATTTGATCTCGATGACTGATTTGCTGATACAACTAATTTCTGATAAAAAAAACTCTGATGTGATGTCTTGATGTGAAAATAACCTGATAAAATTCCCCACAAATGATGAAATATTTGATGCCCCATATTTGATTGATTGATTTCACGCTCTGAAAATATCTTGCCCACTCGGAAATGAAAGAAAAATTGATGTTGAAAATGTTTCAAAAATGAAAGTGATAGGTCAATTATGATTTCATTTATGATAATCCAATGTTTGAAAAATGCCTTGGTGTGCAATTTTTAACCTTGTGAGGTAAATAAAAGTAAAAAATACCTTTCAATTAGGTCAAAAAGGTATAAAGGGGGAAAATTTTCATTTTCTCATTTCATTTTTACTTTTTACCCTTATTTTGCTCTGGGTGAATAGAAAGTTGATAGCAATGGTTGTGCCGATCCAAGAGCATAGGTTCAAGTGAGGGCACCAATTTTAGCATCCTGTGTGTTAGGGATTTTTCTTGCATGAACTGTACTGCTTGAAATGTCTATTTGAATTTTTTTACCTCTTAATCCTGATTCATAGTTCAGAGGAAAGAAAAGCCTAATTGCTAAGGACTAGAATAAGGTCCTTCTTCATTTTTGAGTTCCACAACTACTCAGGCAGGTTTTACCTTTAATGATGGCTGTAAACACAGTATTTATTAATGTGGACACTGATT
>MU224771.1:406042-469898 GCA_018584345.1 Thuja plicata | reverse complement strand
ACTTAGAAAACATAGATTGACAAGGATTGACTCAAAACTAAATTATTAAGTCCGACAAGTCATTTCATAAGTTGTTTACACTAAGAAAAAATGGAAAAAGCATAAGTACTTGATCAGAGAGTTTGGCTGCAGCAGCCAAGCCTTTTTCAAACTTGCTTGCGAGATCATGCACAGAGAGGCAGCTATGCTGCTCGGAAAGCTGCGTGGCCTCCCTCCCCACCTCCTCCCTAATCCTAGCCATGTTGTGATGGTCTTCGTTCGTGCTGCTATTCCTCCACTCCCACTTCACATCAGTGCCAATTGCTTCCACCGCACCGCCACACCTCTCCATCTCTCCACCTAAGCTACTGCTACTTAGTTTTCCCTCTACAAATACAACTATTTATCTCCATTCCTTTTCACACCATCATCATTCCCCCAAATGTGTATTCTATTTTCAATTTCAGGGATGGAGGGAAAAAGCAATGCCTTTTATAATATATGTACCGCGTAATAAACTTTCCGTTGTCCGCAACTTAAAAGTTGTAGCGGTTGAAAAGAAGAAATAATGGTGTGATCTTAGCGTCTGCCATTGAAATTCCTCACTCTTACAGGACAGTTGGGTTGAAACTTAACATATTGGGTATTTGGCTTCTACGATAGATGGATAGGCAGAGACTATAATTAATAAATGCGAACAGAGACGCTACAGGGGAAAGAGATGAAATAAAGGTAAGAAACAACTTTTGAAAAAAAAGGTGCATTCTGCACGCACTTATATTTGAACTTTGAAGGGTATTTGAGGAACATACCTGAGTCTCCATTTATTTGGTATCCACGCAGAGCATCAAGATCTTCGACCGCAGTTGTGAAATGACCAACGTTTTCTTTTCTTTTTTTTCTTATATCCTGTGAATGTCGCAATTGCGACGTTGTCGGGTTATAATTGAAAAAAAAAAGCCAAAAACACATAACATTTGCCCACCGTCACATTTTCACCCCAAATGTATTAGTGTGTTATAACTATAACAATGAAGGACACAAATCACATGATTGTAGATCTAAGGTGAAACAACCAAAGAAGGAAACCTACATGGAAAAATATTTTTCTACTTGCCAAATTCATGGGCACACATCTCTTGAATGCAGGAAGAAGAAAAAGAAAGCATGGAAACCTAAAGAACTAAAAAATGTTCATCAACCAAGAAGAGTCGGTAACTCATATGTTTGGTATTACAACACATGGACAAACTGCACAACATGTGGTAGATATGAACACATAGCTGCAAACTACATGAAAAAATGGATGAGAAGGTCTAGAAGATGGACTATTCCCGGAATGGCATGCTTACAATATCATAGGGTCGGTTATCTAAGCAAGGACTACAGAGACCAAGTGACAAAGACAGGCACCTTTTCCAATGGCAATACCATTGAAGACATCAGGAATATGAGAAACAAAATGTGGAGGAAAGTAACAAACATAGATGATGCTGGACCAAGCAATACAATTGATGACACCTTATCCAATGGATTTGGTGATATCACCACCCCCACCTAAGAAAAAAAAGTAATTATGGAACTGCACTATACAAAGCTATATTTTACATCAGTTCCATTATACATTGATAATATGCCAAATTAGCATAAATAAAGATGCACTGTGGTATTACGTTTTATGAATTTGTGAATTCAATCTTGTCGGTCAATGCACACCGAGAGAATCGTCGATGTACATATAAAAGCTAAGTTGTTGATGTAAACCGAGCATCATTGGTAATCATGTAAAATATAATTAGTCTTCACTGCATATCGAGCATCGTTGGTGAACATGTGAAAGGTCAAATTAATTGACACTTACCCTAAGCATCGCATTCTCACCAAGAATGAATTTAGTATGTTCCTGGAGCGACTACATCTTTGAACATTGAAAAGTGGGTAAAGCATTTATTGCACCACTTAAGGCATTGTCTATAAAAGGGAAATGAAAAATATCATTCATTCACAAATTGATTAAGAGTGAAGTAGAGTGAAATAGAGAGAAGAATAGAGACCAGATTACAGAGCGATTCACAATAATATTCACAGTATTCAGACATATTCACAACATCTATAGCAGATCAAGTGAGTAACTAAGACTCACCGAGCTCACAGTTTATTTGTGGGAAAATCCCTAATTTCCAAAAACAATGGAAACCACACCTCACATCTCCAAGATCAAGAATGCAAAGGATAAAAAGGTAAATTTGATCTAGAACTCTACATGTGAAGAGCGTAAATACAAATTTTGCCCAGATGTTTCTTCACAACTTGACAATGCTGGAGCATTCTCAAGCATACCACCTAGGGTTTTGCTAGTAAGGATGTCTAAGCCTATGTCCACTGCAAATTTGCAGAAATCGGATATCTTAAAGTTGAAGAAGCTTACAAGAATCTTTGCACTGATAGAAACATCAAAGATGAACATAATCACATTGAGGTGAAAGGGCTGAAAAATGCCCTAATGTTCCCTAAGAAATTCAAGACCAACTGGATCCAGATAGTTCTTATCCGCGGGTACATGACCAAAAGATGTGGTTGGATGAGCCAAAATAGATCACTAAGGATTTAATACACGCAGTGACTGGTTATCTAGTAACTGACAAGGCAAAAGCATTCAAACATCCTCCTCACCCTGACATACAAAAGATGACAGGTGTAATATGGGATGGTAGAGGATTGAAGGTAAATTCTATCACCAATCTAGAACTGAAATTTGGTGCATGTGTGCTAGGATACAAGGTATTCCAAGACAGCAGACTGAATAGCATTGCATGTGGAGCAGTTGACCCTGCCCATAAGATTGTGAAGAAGGGTCTACAACTGGATCTATCCGAGATTCTACTGAAGCAACTAGAGGAGAACATGAGGACCATTATATCAGCAAAATATAATTCATGTAAGTTTGGTTCACTCCTCATGTGTATATTCTTCTACTTTCAATAATTTTTCCCATCTATCGATAATGTCAATTGGGATACTACCCGACCAATGACAATTCAAATTAGTGAATTTATTAATTCACTAGGGGAAAATTTTACATCAGTCATGGATGCATACTTCACTACTTTTAAGGATAGAATGCATAAAATGATGAGGATACTAGAACCACTATTGGATCAATATAAAGATGATATTTTTCACGGTGGGCACTGATACAACTTTGATCAAACCCATTGTACCGAGGACAACATGATTAGCACCACTTGACTATGAGATAAACATATATCAGGCCACAAATTCTATTGAAGCATTATTGAATGAACCACTTGAAAATTCATTACCAAGGTTTGGTACCTATGAAGAAGCTAAGGCCAGAATCAAAATGGGCTTAGTTGTTAAAAAAATAGACAAAAAGAATACCAAAATGGTGAAAACACTTGAAAAGAAGCTATCGGTAAATGATGAAGAAATAGAACAACAAGAAACTACCGAAAGACAGTCGCCCATCAGTGAAGGTGAACAATTGAGTGACTCTGAATCGACAGAGTTTGATGCACCACCCCCAAAGAAACCAAGGACAATTGTTGCATCAAGAACAAGGAGTCAAACAAAAAAAGATGCAAGCTCATCACCGGTAAAGAAAGGAACAGTAAGAACCTATAAGAGAAAGCCTCAAACTGGGAAAATATCAAAACCAAAGAGAAGAAGAAGATTAATCTAAAGAAAGGAAGATAAGGAAGAAATTGAACAAGATGAACAACCTGAAAAGAACTAAGTTCCTACCACAATTGATGAGATTGTTGCATCAATCATCAAGTTAGGTAAAATATCATATCCTAATATTAGACAATGGCTAACCCTGAAACTTGAGGATCAGAATAAGATAGAAGAAGCCATCAACAGGAAAATGTGTGTATTCAAATATCTACCTATACAGTTTGATAAGATGATGCCTCAAGAAATTCAAGACAAGTTATCAGTAAGGTGGACATACGCATTGAATAGTGAAATACAAATAAGGGAAAGATCCCTTATTTCAATTATGCCACCCAAGTCAAAGATGGAAGAAATTTATGAAATGATGAAGAAGAATTCAAAGAAGTTCTAAAATAAATTGAGAGCCTACAAAGTACTATAGGGAAGCTTAATAGAGCTTGACAAAGAAAGTGATAAATCTTGGAGAGAAATACTCAATCTACCTAAGGAGGATACAATCCCCAAGAAGGTATTAGCTATTACTGACACCCCTCACAGTGAAGATAAAGAGGCTACATCGAGCCCTGAACACATCTTAATAAATGACACTGAGGATGTCAATCCAATTGAATTAAAGACTCAGGAAAGTATGTCAATGGATGACATACCTCAAATTTTACAATCATTAGGGGATACAAACGTTGAAACAATCAAGGATAGAACTATAATAGATATCACTGGAAGTGATCCTGTTGATGACATAAAGACAGATGAAGATGTCACTGTTACCATAAAGAAAACCAAGGAACAAGACACATCAATGGATGTTGCACAGGATAATATACCAGGAAAAATGTCATTATTGATACAAGCTATCAATATCATCTCAGAAAAGGAGAATTCACCTAACCATGATGAAAGCATACCTAAGGATAAGGGTGATGAGGAGCAGAAAAGCACAAATGAAGAATAGAAAGTAGCAGATGGAGAGAAGAAAGATATAAGTGAAGAAGAGAAGCAAGGTGATGCCACTCCAAAGGATATCGAAGGAGAATATGCAGATAAAGCTAAGGTTGATATGGAGACGTCCACTACCAACCGACAGGTAAATACCAAGCAGTGGGTAAAAGGAACCACACCCCCAAAGCCTTCACCAAGTACATCAGACCAAGCAAAGGATCTTGCTATGGTACTACATACAACTACCTCCACCACAATTGCAAATACAAAGAAGAAGAAGAAGAAGAACCTCCAATTACATTGGATGAAATCATTGACATACCAGACTATGATCCTAGGACATTAGATCTAGAGTCACTGACAAAGTATGGTGAATTGTGTAAAAGGAAATTCATCCAAGATAAGCTCAAAAAGGAGCACAAGGACACACAAGTACTAGAAACTACATAATAAATACTATTGTAGATTTTACCTAATACTGACATTGATCAAAATGCTCCTATACTTTATCAATTATAAATTATCACCGAGGCCATCACACCATAGAATGTAGATGTAGAGAAGGCAATAAAAGAATGTGCAAAGTAGAAGTACCAGTACAAGCTAACAGAGAAAATGATCTAAGTGGAAAAGAACAAGGTAAAGCTATCTAAACTGGTTTATACATTGGAACCAATTATTTTATAAGTTATTGTTAGGATGAATTTAGAATAACTGAGAGGGGGGTGAATCAGTTATCCTCAGGTCCGGATGTACCCATATAAAACTTTAAACCAACTTCAACAACTCAGATCTGCTCGGTAGCAATAAGCAATTAAAGTGTGCAATTTACTGTACTTAATGAAATAAGCTTGCAGAAACTTAACATTAAAACACAAAAATAATATTCACACATTTTGACACCATGATTTAATGTGGAAACCCAATATGGGAAAAACCACCAATAACATGCTACCAAAATTTCACTCTTCTGAAGTGATGCCCTGTTAGGAGCCTACCCTGTTAAAGGTTTTCAAAACACACTGTCAAATGTGACCTAGTTAAAGGATTTAATCACCCTGTCAGGAGTGGCCTTGTTAGAGGACTTAGAAAATTCCAATCTAAATGTCACCTTGTTCAAAGGATTTATACAATGATTGTTAAGTCGACCTAGTTAAAGGATTTGAACTAATACAATGGTTGGAAAGTAATCAGCAAGTGTGATCTGATACATACAACTTACTTTGCAAATCTAGATCCAATTTCATCTCTAATGCTAATTCACTAAGTTGCCTCCATTTTCATCTCAAACTTCAGATCTGCTTGGAAATTCATCAAGCAATCACTTTGCTTCTTTGCTCAGCCTTCTCTGCTAGGTCTTCACCAATCAGTCAATTAACCATGCAATACTTTTCATTCCACTTCTCCTTCCTTGGATACAATAAAAATAACCACAGTAGGTTATAATATACCTCTTCATCTAGGTTAGATAGATCTTTTTCCGCTTAATCAAGATTGTAGATCTTAGGTTAGGTCAGATCCAACAAATCTTTCCATCATTACATTTAATTTACTTCTCCAATACAGTCATTAATTAAACATTGAATCCATGCACTAATAATGGTTTCCCATGCATTAAATGAATGTGGACCAATCTTAATTAACAATGCATATCCCAGTAAAATCAACTATGTCAGCCATAGATCTCAAATCTCATCAATAAAAAAAATATTGTTGCTCGGCTTTCTCTGTCTCTCTCAGCATTTCACTAGCGCTCGACATCATCTTTGCTTTTCTCAGCATCAACCTTCTAGTGAACTATCAGTGATAGATAAATAATGTATCACTTTGCCAAAGTGTTAGATAATCAAGTACCCTGGTGTATACTCATAACTCAACCATTTCCTTGGTCTTCTTGTTATCCCATTCTTTCAAATCTTCATCAATCAATGGATAAGGTACTCAAACATACAGAAATAGTCTCACCAGTTAAGGTTTGACATCAATGAAAAAATAACAATTGTCTAGATTGTAGCAATTTTTCCAATAGTTATAACCTTAGTTCAAAGTTATGCACCATAGAGAAATTCACTAAAGAGAGTAGTGAAAAGATTGCAAAGATAGATGCAGATCTTAATGCTAGTGCACAAGGTCTCACAACCAATAACAATGCATTTACGTTGCATTATGACAAGATTATGGAAGAAAATCTAGGTTGAGACTTGAGATTCAAGAGGCAGAATCCAAGTTCAGAGATGAGGTAACCGACCTCCAGGCTCTACTACTACCAAATCTCACATTATTGCAACAACATATGACTTTGAAAATAACATTGATTGCCACCCCGAAAATATCTGTAACTAAAATCATATATGATATGCATGCAAGAATAACCTTGGAAATCGTGACCCTTGAGCACCTCAAAGAATAATGAAAAAAGAAAATATAGGACATTCAAAAATCTCATTCCCACATTTTTGACAAATTGTAAGTATTACACCTTTGTAATTATTATAAAAAAAGGGGGAATTGATATGATAAAAGGGGAAATGATTTGGTATGATAAGGTGAAAGGGGGAAATGCATAATATAAAGGCAAGTGTATATACATGTACATATACTATACCAAGGCATGCACATAGGGGGGGTCATATTGACAAGGTAAACACATGGTGTATATACTAAACATTTTAGTTTTGCACATATCAGTTTTTGATATAATGTCAAAGGGGGAGATTGATGATCATATTTTGTCATTAGTATACAAAGGAAACAGTTTTTGAACCATCGGTAACATGATTACCTAAATACTGGTGTATAGTGCAATCCAACACAGCAGTTCACAGAGGTCACCTAAAATGTTAAGTGCAAGAGAACACTGAAACCAGTCTTCACTGACAGACAAGTTCACAGAGGAACCTGACAAACAAGTTCACAATGAACACCAATAAATAGTCTACAGAGAAAATTGAGAAGTAGAATGTCTACAAATACATCACCAAGGAAAGACTACAGAGCAACCCGAGCACCAACCTATCAAGAGACAGCTTTAATTCTGAGAAATGTGGATTTGAGTTACACGTCAGATAAAACACTTAAGTTTTACATTTAGCTTTAAATATTATCTTTAAAACCATTTCTTGAGGGACAAGTAAAGCACATGTAATTGTTTTAATCAGTCTAAATGATTGTAAACATGCAAACTAGGAGATCAAGGTCAAGTTGTAAACCTTTGATCATAGATTTTTCATAGTTAAGCTTGAAACCTATTTAGGTAAACTCATTGTATAAATAGATGTGTAATCAATCAGAACAAGGATGTGATGATTATTGTAGCTGTAATAGACATCTATGGATCAGACAGTGATTTTTATGCAAAAGGAAAACAAAAGATGAAATCCATTATGAAGAACTAGATTCAAGGCTACAGAGAAAAATAGAGGTATTAATCAATCACTATAGGTGATACATCATATTGTGAACTTAAAGGATCTATACTCAGCAATTCAAGATTGCACATAATCGGGTCAATAAGTATTTTTTACTACATTCTAATAAGTGTAGAAAATAGAATAAATCCTTTAAGAAGGTGGATTTAACAATCCTTATGTAAATCTCTTAACCGAGTGCACACTAAATAGTGTTTCTAAATCTCTTAACCGAGTAGACCTAACCAGTCTAAAATGTTACTCCTAACAGGGTAAGATCATCAAAAGTGATCAAACTTGTAGCCTTAACTGGCACCTTCCATTCTGTAGATATTGAAGCTTTGTGGGTTTCATCCCCGCTACAGTTTTTACCTTCTAACAGGGGTTTTCTGTGTTACCAATTCTTGTGTCATGTGTCATTACATTTCATGAATGTTTCTATGAATGTTTACATAAAAAATAAGTTTATGATTTGATATTACATGCACAAAGATAGAATAGCATCTATGGTCAGTAATACAAGGAATTGATTACTAAAGGATTAAGGGTTAATTGATAAAAGTTTTAAGGGTACTGATTCACCCCTCCCCTCTCAGTACACACCATTCCATTATTCCAACATGAACATGTGCAAAAAAATTTATATATATATATATACATATATATATATATATATATATATATATATATATATAAAATTAAAATTAAATAATATGGGTGATTGATATATTTATACATACATGTTTATCTCTTAAACCGTATGCTAAATCAATTTTCCTTGGTATAGCATTGGAATCTCCATTACACTGAGCTTCTTTAACCAATGAAGCCACACCTTCCCATGTTAATGTGTGACCAGAATGTTGACATCATTCAATCTATATCTTCATCCAGTCAAGATTGTTTGTGACATACAAATGTAGTGCATCCCACTCTCAACCAAGTATATAAAAAATAAATAAACGACTTACAAATGATGTATATTGAAGATTAAGAATTGATTAAATACAATATATATAAAAACCAAATGTAAAATCTATTCAGATTAATGTCCATGAACATCTTATAATTACCTCTCACTTTCCTCAATCTACCTTTCCAAATCAGGTACTCCCCTTCAAATTTGTTAATGGAGTTGGGATCCCAAATGCGATCTACATGGATCTTTGTCGTGAACTTAGGAAGATATTCAGTAATGTACACCATAGTATGTTATACCATATATCCCTCCACTATAGAACCCTTGGGATGTTCTCTTTGTCAAACCAAATCCTTCAAAAATTTCAAATACCTCTCAACCATCCACATTGACCTTGTATGTACAAGTCCATACAATTCAATCTCCTCAACTTGGTGTATGAGGTAGTGTTCTTGTGCATTGAAAGATGTAGAAGGTAGACACTTTTGCATTTCACACATTAAACGAGGAATTTTTCTCTTCCAATAATTTATATCTTCTTTATGGGTTTCTTTAAATGATAACCATATAGTACAAGTGATTCAAGACACAAATATATTAATGAGACTTAACAAAATAATATACAATATAATACGTAACCAAGTAAAAAAATGGCAAATATAATATCTATATAAAAAATTGAACAAATATCACTGCTTATCTCATGTATTTTTCAAGATCGTATATAACTTGCTTGACATTGTTGTTGAACTAGTCTAGGATAGATAGAGGTGGAACGTACTGCAACAATTATAAAATGATCTTTTCATTGTTTTTTCCAAAACTAGTAAACATAATACAACTATAAGTACATGTAGTATACAAATATATAGTAAATATAAAAGAACATGAATTACCTTAATGAAGGTATGTCAATCATGTGTTTTCATCACTGACACAAATTCACCTTTCTTTGTTATGATATTGTTTATGTTCGCAGCAAATCTTGTGGGAAATCAAATTTTTCGTATGACTTATTTTATAGCATTGCTTTGCTGCTTCGTTAATAACTAAGGAAGGGTCTCCATTGTTATTTGATTGAATTAAATTTTTCATTGCATGATTGGATTCTTGAATGTCACAACATATTTTGACATTTTTTCTCTATCACGCCTTCCATCCAATATTTTTCATGATGTCTCAGTTATATTCTTTCTGATATGCATAGTATCAAACAAATGCACAATTTGTAACTATTCATAGTAGGGAAACCTACTAAATTGTCTAGGATAATTTTTTAGACCCTTTGGAAGTTGTTCATAAATGCCTTGAAGACCTTCATGAAGCATATAAGTTTAAAAAGTTAATAACAACAATCATCACCAATTACAGCGTGAGTAAACAAAACACAACATAAAAATATAAATTCTAAAAATATAATGTATGATAGATAAACAATTCGATTGAATGACATTACCTTGACAATTAATTCTATTATATTCCAACTTCCATAGGTGAGGTTTCATTCTTTGGGGTTTTGATGTAGTCTCTTCTTTTCTATTGAAAAGATGTTTTCGGTAGTTCAATACTTATGATTTTTGTGGAGGAAGTGTCTATACTCATCAAACACTTGTTTTCCTAAACTTGTTGAACGAAGAGATTTCATCTTTGGACCACAAACTGGACATGCAAATTTTCCCCTTGTTTGAAGACCTACAAGATCATGAATAATTGGATTAAAATGTTAACTTATATAATTTTATATATATATTGAATAAATTCTTTTAAAAAAAGCATGATTTATTATTTTAAAAAAATTATTATTAAAGCGCGCAAGTTGAACATTATAACATACCACAAAAATGCGTTAGCTTTGGGGCATCATGAATTGTCCATACAAGCATTGCATGGAATCAAAATTGTCTTTGTCTTGTTGGTCTAGAGATGTCATACATAGTGATGCCATTTCACAACTCTAGTAACTTGTCGATAAGAGGCTCGATATATACATTCATATCTTTAACTTGGTACTTACCTAGTTGAGTGAAGAGAAACATTAGGTAATTATTAAAACTATTTTACTACATTATATATAATTTAATGTACATGATTACCAAATGAAAAACAATACCTGCAACAATCATTGCCAACATTATGTGCTCTCTCTTTATTGACATCCACGGAGAAATATTTTTGTTGATAACAAAAATAGGTCACACCGAGTAAATAGATATCAACTCTCGAAATGGGTTGACACCGTCCGCTACCAATGAAAGCCTAAGATTACAAGGTTCTTTATTAAAGTGCGGTCATTTTTTCTCTATGTCCCTAGATGCATGATCATCTACAGGCATTCAAAGAATGTCATCTCCACTTCTATTCTGTGCATGGTAATCCATAAATTGCGCTAAGCTTTCACACCTAAATAATCGTTGCATACGTGAAATTATGGGAATATAACAATGAACCTTGTGAAGCACCTTTAATGTTAGTTGATCTATTTGATATCTACTGATATGACATTCAGGGCATTCTGTTGCAAATTTATGTTGTTTATGATATATAATATGATCATTGGGACATGCATCTATTGCTTGATAATCCATTCCAATATCTTTCATAATGGTAGATAATTCTCTATATAAGAGAGATAGAATATTTGATGGTGGTAACATAAATTTACCTATCAATCTAAGAAAAATATAATTTGTTAATATAAAGAATATTAATGGTACATATTTTGCCCTTTATTTACTAGTGATGAAATAACAAAAAAAATAGATGAAAAAAGATGACATATATGACAACCTTAACATACTTGAGATCATTATATTGGATAAACCATTCAATAGCCTTTAAGTTCACCAACAACAATAGAACAGAGAGAAGAGTTTCTTGGGAGCCTTCGTAAAGGGGATTGTGTGCCTTCTCAAGTATAGGTAAATCATAAACAACATCAAAGTCCTCTAGTTGATCATCATAGTCCATATCATGTGCCCTAGGTGCCCCACCTATATAATAATGATGAATATAAAAAAAACCATGATCATGATCTCATTATGAAGTGATTTTTAATGTATATAAATTATCAAAATGATATAGACATTTTCAAATGCAGTAAATATAAACACATATAATGAAAAAATTACCTATGGATGAAAATTATGCCCCCCTTCACTGTGACCATGCTCTAGGTACAATGCTTCTCAGTTGTGATTAAAAGTCTTCTCGTCTTTAAGCCCTTGCAATTTTTGCAAGGACAATAACATTTCCCATAACCTTTTCTTTTCAAGTTAGACCACAATCTAGCAATTATCTCCCTATTTTGTTCTGGATCTATATTATATGACATGATTTTTCTTCAAAGTAAACAAAATCATACTATAAAAATAATTCAGTCTATAACCTTCACAAACCTGACAAAACATTGTCGCAGTCGCGAAAAATACAGTCACAATTTATGTTTTATACTTGAGTAACCCTAATGGTTTTTTTTTACTTTTTTAAATTACTCTTTGTCGTAGAAATTTCAACAACCTTTCACCTTAATCACCGATGAAATTCATATACATCAGAATTTTGACGAACGTCGAGCAAGTTTGAAAAAAAATAAAGAAAATGACACAATTAACCTCTTAATTTCTGATGACACAAAGAAAAAAATAAGGTTTGTTGAAAAAAACAAGGTTCACAATCCAACAATCTCCACCTTCACAATAATTTACCTGATACCTCCTCGTGTCCAATCCAGGATGAAGGCTCCTCAAACTTCCTACTAAAATCTAAGCACATCCCTAATCACAAGAGAACTTCAAGCCTCACCTAAGTCTCCAATTATCCATGAGCACCTTAAACCAGTTTATTCATGCTAAGCTCCAAATGCAACACCACACTCTCATAAATATCCCAAGCAAATGGCCAATGCACTCAAGACCAAAAGAACTAACCAAACAAGATCAGTTGTCAAAGTCACATCTATAGAATCAGTAATTTACCCATAACATCATGATCTAACCATCTCCCCAGACAAAGATCACATGCTACAATGAATAAATTACACTCCCACAAGCACCTATCATGCCAAAACTTTAATGCACAATCAAGAGTCCACCATAGCACAACACCAAACCATCCTCTAAACCAAGGAACACCCACATCTTTTTGAAACAGAAAAAACTACAAAATCTATCAAGTTGTCTAGGAGTATTTAGTTCATAGAATAACCAACTCCACAACTCAAATGTACCCAACTACTAATCATTCAGTGCTTACAAACATAAAATAGGCACTCCATACCATAGTCCAAATAACTAGTGTTTCTCCATGTAACCAAGATATCAATACTCATCCAACATGAACACCTCTTCATTGCTATTGTTAACTCACCAACAATATTTAAAATAACCCCATCCATCAAACACAACCAAATTGTGCTAAGAACTCTCACATCCAAATCTTCACAGTCCTCATTAGACATATTTTCTTTAACTTTCCTACCAATGCCTTGTACAAACCTTGCTACACTAACAAGTCATGGATCTTATGCTTCCACAACTCAAAGCTATCCTTTCCATTAAATTTCTCCACCTTGAAATTTGTATTCAAAACTTTTGTCATTTGATGCTTCAAAATCAACACCAATCTTAACATAGTCATCACAAAAATAATCACTTCAATTCCACTTATTATGTAAGCGAAAGCATAAAACCAAATTATAAAACATAAACAACATTCCCCAAGCAAGCTGCCAATATTCTTATTGCTCTAAGAAATCAACTACAATTTTCAACAAGTGTTGCTATCACAATTGCTCTTACAATTCACATTCTTATCTACAACTTTTAACTTTTACTTTTTCATTAAGACACTAAATATAAAAAAATCAACTTTTTTATTTTACGAAAGTTTCCTTTTAAAAAATATAAATTGTTTTTCTAAAAAAAATAAAAACTTTCATTTATTGTTACATAATTTTATTACTTATTTTATTATTCTATAGCTTTATTTGCCAAATTGTTGTCACCATCCAAAACATTCTAGAAAATTATTTAACAAAATACCTTTTCTTCCATTTTCCATTACTCTTGTAACTACAAATTTGACATTAAAAATGTAAATAGCTCTAACTTATTCTGATCTCAATTTATATTTTATAAAACTCATGATGTTTAATAATTTAGATATTAAAAAAATTAGTTCCTTTAAGTCAAATCTTATCAAAAATATCAATTCAATGATTATATAAATTATGCAAAACATGGTCATAAGTAATCTATTAATTTATTTTTATAAAATGAATTGACAAGTTAATTTTTTATAAAATCGTAAATGATAATAAAAAATTTGTTACAACAATATACTATTTTATTTAATTTTATTGCATTGTTTGATTCAACTGAACAAAGGGATGTTATTCATCAACACAAAGGGTGGTTTTGCAAAGGATTAGGTTTATTTACTAGGGTATGGACGCCTAATTTCAAACCTAACATGAAGGATTGTTTCTTCTTCCCTCATTAGATATCCTTGCCTTTACTGCCTTTAGAATATAGAGATTTGGAGATTGTTGAAATTCTCGCCAATAAAATTGCATTTTTGTTAAACATGATCTCATCCCCTATGACCTTCCACATCGTGATATCAGAGTTTGTGTTCTACTTCACCCCTCAAGGGTTCTGCCAAGCCAGATCAAGATTCAGTCAAAATGGGGTGTTTGGACTCAAAGCATTATATTGCAGGATAAGGATACTATTCATAAGTATCAACACAAACTAGGTCATTTCGATACGCAGTGTACGCAAAAGGCACAATCAAAGGTAATGGTATGTGAGGATCACTGTTTGAATCCTGCAGATTGTTTACGACAAGGAACTTTTCAGCATAAGGATGAAATTTTGAATGCAGCATTGACCCAATTGTCATCAAGCATAATTATTGTAGACCCTGAGATTTTATCTCAATGCTACAACTTGTCCAATTTTTTCTCCCATAATCTAAGAGACATTTGGGTGAGTATGCAACCTCATGGAAATTCCCATACTCTAAGAGACATTAGAGTGAGCATGCAACCTCATGAAAATTCCCTGCGAGTACCTCATTCAGTAGTAGGGTATCTAGAGTGGGAAAATGCAGAAATAACCTCTCATAAAATTGGCAACATTGTCCAACAATTAATGTTCCAAGATCACCCGATTAGCATTACCAACATGCAGGATGCACTCAGTAAATAAGAAATGGAAGAACTTAAAGTTGTAACCACCCTAATTTGGTCTTCTCTGACCATAGACCCTATTTTCCTTAAGTGTGATCAAGCCCCTAATTATGTCAAGACAATTCTTCGATTAATTGACATAATTTATTTAAATAAAATTTAATCTCCTAAGTGATCTTATCACTAAATTAAATTAATTGCCTTAGCCAATTAAATCAAATCAAATCAATTAAATCAAAAACAAGTAAAATACATGGCTAAAGTAATTAATAAAAAGGAATTAAATAAATCCTAATTACAACTCCTAATTTGCAAAACAGAAAGTCAATTCCTGCCAATAAGACTTAAATCACTTGGATCACCTCACATGGATCACCAAAGATTCAATCTCCACCTCTCTCCACTTTCAATCCTAACCTCTCATTCCTCAAATTCTTCTCTAAATGGAATGAATTTTGAGCTCAATTGGCCCCTAATCCTTAATTGTTGAAAGCATTCTTATGTTTCCCATAATTCTTAGAGATCTTAATACATTTTAGCTCATCTTTCTTAGAAATTCTTATAATCTTTCATTTGGAGCTTTAAAATGAACTTTTCTTGAGCATTTAGATTAAATTCTTTAAATCTTCCATTCTAAGCATGTATATGTCACTGATTAATGCATAATCTAAGGGCACATTTTAGCATTCTTCAAACTCTTCTTACATAGGAATAAATAGGTATATTTCAGTGATTGATATGCATTCTAACTCCTATTTTTCATGTTATTTCCCTAATGCAATGACTTATTGAAGTGTTGTGTTGCAGCTAATAGATACACAAAATAACACACACATTTATGGCCCCCACCGTGGGACAAATCCTCAGATTTTACCTCATTTCTAATCATTTTTGACTGATTTTTGGTTCTCTATTTTCAGGTCCAGAGTCACCTTTTGTTGATCCAGGCTCAATTTCAAGAAATCAGATCGCATCTTGGGTTTCTAAACTTGCATTTAGTGGTTTCTACATCGCATTTGGTAACATTTTGTGTCACCTTTTGTGCAAAGCATCGCATTCGGGAAATTGCCTTGCATTCAGAATATCTAAGCTCGCATTTAGGAAAGGCAATCGAATCTGGTCATTTGATTTGAAAATTTCAATGTCTAACCACTAATCTTTTGATCTTATCTATTTTTTTCCTTCAAATAGCCTAACTATTGATTGCAGGTTGTTGTCAGAGCCTTTTTTTCAAAAAAGGTGAAAAGTAACTACTAACTTGTGGTTTGTAGGTTGTAGATTTTTGCAATTCGTTTTCATTTTTTCAAATCATTGAAACCTAATTACATTTTCCACTCACTTACTAAATTGACCAGAGGATTATGCTCTTTTCCTTCAAGGAAAATCATAAATTCAAAAGTCAATTTAGGATTTGAGAAGAAATTGGAGAAGATTGAACAAGGCAAACTCATTGTATAATTCTTTTTGGGGATAGTAATTGAACCAAGAAAATAATTAAATCTTGTGGTTAAATGAAGAAACATATTGCATAATTATTTTTGGGAAAGTAATTGGACAATCAAAGCACTAAATCTTGTGGTTAAATGAACAATTTCATTGTCTAATTTTGGGAAAAGTAAATGAACAAGAAAATCACCTAATTTGGGGAAATTGAACAACACAAATTTTCTTTTCAAATGCTTTGTGCTTTCTAAAAATAGGAATTTAACATCGAACTTAAGCTTATCACTTAGTCTCACTAGAGAATTTTCTTTTCTTTCCAAGTGGAGGAATCGAAGACTCGTCATGGGAGATTGATTTTTGAGTGAAGTAGTTTGAGGAAAAGAACTTGCTTGGTGTGTTTTTGGGATAAAATGACATGGAATAGGAGAGTATGCTCTTCTTCTTTTGAAGAATCATAAATCTAGACTCCTAAGCTCTCCAAATCTAGACTCCTAAGCTCTCCAATCCTTTTTTATTTCTTTCAAAACATTAGAAGGCCTATCGATTGAGGAAAAAATCTCTTGGGATGACCCAAGTGAGGACAGGTTTATGCCAACCCTTCCAACTCACTATAATCAATATGCTTCCTTGTAGGCCAAAGCTTCGGAAGACGTAATTGGTTTTGTTCCTAGAATTTCAACATCATTCCTTGAACATGCTTGAGTGTGTGTAGAGCGGAGCCGCTTGAATCTTGCTTGCAAGACAACACACATTTGAGTACTCATAGGGCTATACACCTCAATTTTTCCTTGTGCAATTGTATGGGAGACAGTTTCAAATGGATGCACCAACATAATAAACAATTTTAGTCAAGCAAACCTGATTCATCTCTGAAAAGGTGATAATCTTTGTGCAAGGAAAATAGTAATTGCCCCAAGATACTCATCATTTTGTACCCTCACTTGCATTTGGATTCGACTAATACGGCATCATGACTGGATCCATTGTGTGTTTGGTGATGGTCATATTTTGATTAGCATGTGAGTGTGTACCTGAGTCTAAGAGCAAAGATTTTCATTCTATTCTTAGAAACTAGGGAATAGGGAAAGTGTTTGATCCCCTTAACAAAAGAACATTGCTTGATGTGTCCAAAAGAATCACTAAAAATATAACTTCAAAAACAATCAAAAAATTTCATTCCCTAACATACATGATGTTTACAACTCACTGGAAAAGTCTCAGAAACCTCTGTTGTCAAACAAATTTCACGCATTTCAAGACAAATCTTACAAAAATATCAAAATCATCAGAGGCTCATTTTTGGTCTGTCAAAACTCGCATCTAGTTGCACGTGCACACATTTAGGGTATTGCATCATTTTTTGTCATTCTTGGCTCATTTTTAGGGAACTTGCTCGCATTCTATAATCAAAGCTCGCATCTGGTTTGAACACAAGCTCGCATCTTGTATATCAAACATCACATTCAGTGTGTCGCATCTAGGATAGTGTGCCCTTACACAAGTGTTTCTCAAAGAAATTTAGTGCACTTGGATACCCTTTTGGCTCTTTAGTCTGGTCATATTTCTCTTATTGTTCCACATGTTGTTGTTTCACAATTTTATTAGGAGTCTACCTTGCATGTCCTCTTGGACTCTCATAATTAGTCTCAAAATGTGTGGTCTACCCATTTATCAAAAACTCTTGATTCTCAGCTCACTATTAGGGCATTCTAACCCTCTGATGCTAAATTCATTCACTTTCATCAAACACAAACAAAATTCTACTTGGACACACTTACTTGAACAATTTGAGACTCTATTTGACACTATTGGAAAACTTTGACAAAGTTGAGATCCATCTTTCATGGTTAACAAAAGTGCAACAAGTATCTTGCTGATGAATCAGAAGTACCTCCCAAATTACTACAATATCATCAAGGAGAGACATCTCGTAATCCCCTATTCAATCAAGACTCACCCGCAATGGGTTCTCTTCATCAAGAATGGAGTAGAGCTTTTGAGGAATACAATAATGAAGAAAACCAAAAAAATCAAGATAGCAGTAGCATAGAAAGAAAAACACATCACCCATCCTTTTTTTGACTCAGATAGTGATGGAGATGTACCCGAGGAAGAGTTCAACAAGCTTAGAAAAAGTAGAAAATTCCAAAGGACATTGGAGAGAATCATTGGTGAAGACAAAGAGAAGTACTTCCAACATCTAGCATCCCTTGGAGTCAAACTCCCTAAAGATTATGAATTTGAAAGACTAAAAGAGAAAGAGATACCAACACCTATTTCTATTCTCACCAAACAATTGACCTTGATGCAAGCTGAACTTGAAACACTCAAACAAGAAAAGGTCAAACCAACAAAAAAATACTCTTTGGACCACATATGTCCATTTCCTTTTGACAACAGTATCAACATGGTTCCATTTCCTCCCAACATGGAAATGCCAAAATATGACAAGTACATGGGAGAAACTGATCCACATGACCATGTCAGAGAGTTTTTTGATCTAAGCATTGAGTACATGCATGAACCTACATACCTAATGAGGCTATTTCCAGGAAGTTAAGGTAGAAATGCTATGGAGCGGTTCTCCAAACTCACACCAAGTGTGAAGTCTTTTGAGGATTTAATTCAACGTTTTGTCCAACATTGCTCCTACAATATCCAACATAACATAACCATGATGGACCTCTGTAACACAAAGAAAATAACCATCGAATCCTTTACACACTTTTTACAAAGGTGGAGAAAAATCTTTGCTAGGTACTCAAGAGAAATACCCGAATCATAAAAGATGGAAATCTTTCTTAACAACTTGGTACCCAAAATGAACTATGCATTGCAAATGCAAGATTCACCAAGCTTTGATAGGATGATAAAAAATGCCATCTATGCTGAAGATGTCATGATTAAGAAAGGAGAAATCACACTTCAAAGTGACAACAAATCTACCAATTACAACAACAAGCCTAAATGGTGGAAGAAAAACAAGAATGTTGCTAATGATGAAGTGGTAGATGCATCTAATGCTAATTCTAAACCAGCAGTGTTCAATCTAACGAACATCTTACAAGCGAACAAAGAGGCTAAGGTAACAACTAAAATACCAAGAGAAAACAATGAGAATAACAAGAGAAAACCATGGACTAGACCTCAAAGAACATTCACTCCAATGGGAGAACCTCTTGAGACAGTTTTTAAGACACTCTTGGATAATAAAGTCCTCACAATTCTTGATTCAAGACCATGGGAACCAAAAGTTAAACCAAGATGGTGGGATGACAATTCTTATTGTGTCTTTCATAAAAATAAGGAACATAAGACTAATAATTGTGTTAAGATTAAACACGTTATACAAGACCTCATCGAAGGAGGTAAAATCAAAGTGGAAGGAAATACCACCAATGAAGACCATATGGCATTTAAAAAACCATTCCCTAACTATGAAAAATAGGAAGCTTCTAAAGGATAAGGAAATGAAGTAAATTACACCTACTCCAATAATGATAATGTGATCAACATGTTAATGATAATGTGATCAACATGTTGCACATTAAATGTGAATAAATCAATGTGATCACTATTAAAGGTTATAAAGACACGTCCATACAATCAAACATGGTGACTAGAAGTCAAGCACAAGTCACAGTCAAAGGAGCGCAATCCTCGTCCAAACAAGTGACATCTTCCAAAACACCAGTTGTCACAATTCCCAAACCAGCAGCAGCAAGACAAACAGTTACAATCTCATCTACAAATTATAACTTGGTATATCAACTAAAAATAACCTCAGCTCTTTTTTCTATATTTGAGCTACTAAAGATCGCCTCAGTGCATAGGGAAGTTCTTGAACAAGCCCTACATTCTGCAAATGTTCCAAAAGACATTGATGTAGAAAAATTCCAGGCAATGGTTAATCATATCTCAACACCACATTACCTACTTTTTTAGAAGAAGATGACAAATCATTGACTCGTCCACATAACTAACCCCTACACATTGAAGTCTTGATTCACAAATCTTGTATATCAAACATGTATTGATAGATGGAGGTGCAAGGTTTAACATATGCACTCTCAATCTAATAAAGAAGTTGGGATTTTCAAAAGAAACCATTGACTCAAGGAGTAAGATAACTATCAAAGCTTATGATGAATAAAAAAGGTCATCCAAAGGACTCATTGTTCTAACAATCAAATTAGGACCAATTGAACAAAATATAATCTGTCAAGTTCTTGATCTACCATTGGCCTATAACATTTTACTAGGGAGACCTTGGATACATAAAATGCAAGAAGTACCCTCTACTTACCACCAATGCATCGAATTCCCACATAATGGGGTGGAAGTAACAATTCTTGTAGATACAAGCTATACTTGCAACAATGTCAAAGAAGATAGTATGGTTCCTCATAATAAGGAAGTCCCAAAAGAATATGTACCTAAAACATCTAAAGACATGGTGATGAGAAGCTTTGGAAAGACACTAAAACTTGAAGAAACCAGTATGGGAGAATACAAACTAGACATGACTCCATCATTAATAGAACTTTCAGTATCTCCAAAATCTTATGAGAAACCTTCCTCAGCTTTCACACCTACAGCATCAAAAGAACAATACATTCATAAAGCAACTGGTATGGTTAGATCCTCTACTTCCCAAGAGGATGAAAAAGAAGATAAAGCAGTCTTAGCTTGGCTCTACAAAGGAGAACCAAAAGAAAATGAAGTAAAACACGTGGAGATATCCCCAGAAAATTATGGTAAAGGATATGACCTTCTCAAAAAAATGGGATATAAAGGGAAGGGACCTTTAGGAGATAAAAGGAAAGGACTTTTTGAACCTATACACATGGAATTCAGAAACACCAAAGACAAAACAGCATTAGGTTTCAATAACAATTTTGAAAACCCTAATTCAAGAGATGGTTCAATATTTAATGAAGGAAGTGATGAAGAAGAAGAAGAAACAGAATTAGAGCCATGGACCTATGAGATATTATTTCATATTGGTACAGAGTATCCTAAATATCAAGGAGAAAGATATGTACCTACTTTTGTAGCACAACAAGAGACTCATGTTCCTTTATTGTCACAAGCTACTATCCAAGAAGTAGAGGATACAACAGAAGTCCCACTAACACCTAAAGAAATACCCCAACAACAAGATTTACATCTTAACTGGGGGCAGTTGGTCACAATTTTGCATGTCATAGATTTACCTCACTTTGATTTACAATTGGCTAATAGGGTATATTAGGTAGCTATTGTTGAGTTTTTAAATAGATCAGATGATGAAATAACAGACTCACATGATTATGAATGGGATAACCTGTCTGATGCTACCATGGACATTGAGATAGATGTGATTCACAAATTTGTTGCTCTATTGGAGAGAGGAAAGAGTTATAACACTTCCCCTAACACTATTGTTGTTCTAGAATCAGATGAGATACCACTTCCTAGGATTTGTGGTGCGATACCGGTGTTTTACTACATCTAGAGGACATTCTAAGGATACAAGCTATGAGTTCCATTTTGATGAGAGAAGAAGAAAAATATCAACTAATGAGTTGCTAGAGTTAGTTTTGCATATTACTAACAATGGTCCTATCAATAACGATTTAACTCTTGGTGATCTAAATGTTGTAGAAGTTGACTTAACAGAACATGTCTTGTTAGTTAATAGTTTTAACGTTGACAAGATGTTGTCCTTACCAAACTCTGAATAATTATTCTTGATAAAAATTGACCTAATTCATTGGACTAATTTAGATCATACCCCTATCATGAACATCCCTAATGACTACACTTTGACCTATTATCTAAATTCTTGCAAACCTTATCCTTCTTCCACCAATGCAAGGAGCATGAACATGACAAAGGATGATATCAAGTTTCTTAGTTATAAATTGAAAAATAAAAGGAAGAAAAGAATTGATGGTGAAAACCACGTTGTGGCAGTGTTAGATTCTAAAAAGGTAAAAATAAAAGACGTATCTGATGGTGAAAACCTCCCAGAGGCACCAAAAGATGAGATTCTTGATATCCTCCCTGAGCACTTTCAAGAAATATCTTTAGTTTTGGTAGAACCAACACAACCGGTTAACTTGGTAACATCTGAAGCTCCTTAATTTGTTCACTTAGCACAATCCTTATTAGAAGAGGAGAAGATACAATTCACTGAGTTCCTGAAAGAGAAAAAGATCAATTTTGCATGGTCTTACACTGATATGCCAGGACTTGATCCTGAATTAATAATGCATCATTTATCTATAGCTCTTGGGATCAACCCATGAAATGGAAATTAAGAAAGATGCATCCTCATGTTGCATTACTGGTGAAAGCAGAGCTAGAAAAAATTATTGAAAGATAGATTCATAAGATTCATCGCTTACGCAAGATGGATTTCTAATGTGGTACCATTATCTAAAATAGATAAATCTATCAGGATTTGCACAGACTTTAGGGACTTAAACAAAGCATGTCTTAAAGATGATTTTCCATTGTCAAACATTGATATGATTATAGATCTAACAGAAAGCTATCTGATGTACTTACTCATAGATGGATTCTTGGGCTATAACTAGATTAAGATTTGTCCTGAGGACCAAGAGAAGACAACATTCACATGTGCATGGGGGACATTTTGCTATAACATCATGCCATTTGGATTAAAGAATGCTAGCGCTACATACCAAAGAGCTATGACAACCATTTTCCACGATATGATACACAAAAACATGGAGGAATATGTGGATGATAACTTAGCCAAGTCAAAAACAAGGACTACTCATATTGAAGACCTAAGAAAGATGTTAGGAATAAGGTGTCTCAACCCTGGATAATTCCTATTCTTATTATTTGTTTTGTAAAATGTATTTTCTTGCAAATAATGTAATTAAGTGTGAGTGTACATGTCTAGTTGACATGTTGATGTGTCACTACACTTGATGTGTCACTACACTTGATGTGTCGGCATCTTGAATTGTTTGTAAGGAGAACATGGCTAAAATAGTTATGACGGATTCCTATGACACGTAAGAGCTATTTCTAGGAGATTTCAATAACAGGTGAAGACATGCAAGACATGTGGAAACTAATAAAGTTGAGTACTTTACACTCTTCCTCCTTTTGTTCCCAACTGTGGGGTTCGGGGCATCGCCCCAAAAAAAATTTTAGGGTTCCTATTTTCTCAGAGAATAGTAAAACCCTAATACGGCTATCCTTGGAAGTTGCCCTAAAAAGGAAAGTGCATGATATAAGTGTTTTTTAGGGTTACAGGAAAGGATACAAAAATAGTGTATTATTGGTATGATCTAGTGCTACTGGATTTGTCTTAGAGTGTCGATTGTCTCCTAAAAGAACTTGCATTGCAAGTGTGTTGTAACCATTGTGTTGAAGATAATACATTGTGCAGGTTTTGGAGTGCTGGGGTTTTTTAACCGAAAGGTTTTCCCCGGGGTATGCATGGTATGTGGCTGCAATATCATTGTTAAAGTAGTTAACAAATCTAAAATTGTAAGGATTTAAAAGAATTTGCACAATACTTTCCTATAGAGATTAGTGTAGGAAGTTGTTTCCGCACCTAATTTTCCTTACAAAAGATACTAGATTGCATGGAACAATTTCAACTTAGGCTTTATCCAAATAAGTTTACCTTAGGAGTCCAATCAGGGAAGCTCCTAGGGTTTATTGTATCAACAAAAGGAATTGAGGTGAACCCTGAAAAAGTAAAAGCTATACTAGAAATGTCACCTCCACCCAATATTAGTCAAATGAGGATGCTGCAAGGAAGACTCCAATCCATCAGGGCATTCATGTCACAACTAGTAGACAGAGCTCAACCTTTTACTAAATTGTTGCATAAAGGTGTTACTTCAAATGGGATGACTAGTGTGAAAACAAATTCAAATAATTAAAGGATTAATTGGCTACTCCTATTCTCATGGCACCTATTCATGGAAATCCATTACTCCTATATATATCAGCTACGGCTACATTGCTAGGAGTATTGCTGGCTCAAGAAGATGAAAATAAAAAGGAAAGAGAAATCTACTATATCAGTTGGACTCTAGTGTCTTATGAACTCAATTATAGTATAATTGAAAAATCTTCCTTAGTAGTTGTCTTTGCATCATAGAAATTGAGACATTATATGCTATCACATACAGTAAATCTTATTGCAAAGATAGATCCTCTTAAAAATCTCTTAAGAAAAATAGCATTAACAGGAAGGCTAGCAAAGTGGGTTCTGATTCTAAGTGAATTTGATATTGAGTATGTGAATAGAAGGGCTATTAAAGGAAAAGTCCTCGCAGATCAATTAGTTGATTCACCCTTGCAAGATGATGTGCCTTTGATAATTGAATTTCCTAATGAAATGATCATGCATTTAAATGAACATCCATGGAACATGTATTTTGATTGCTATTTCACGCAATAAGGATCTAGAGTAGGGGTTCTATTCATCACTCCTAAAGGCTACAAGATACCCAAGGCATAAAAATTAATGTTTCCATGCACAAATAACATTTCAAAATATGAAGCATTGGTGAATGGTCTTAAGTTGGCTATGGAATGGAATATCATAGAGTTACATGTGTATGGTGACTCCCAGCTCATTATTAACCAAGGAAATGGAGATAATCAGACCAAAGATGATAAATTAATGCCTTATAAACAACTGGTTGAAGACCTGAAAAATTACTTTGTCTTTGTCACATTCCAGCAAATTCCAAGAATAGAAAATAAAGTTATGGCTACACGGGAATCCATGTTACAACTGGAAGAACATCAATTCCACTATGACTTCTTGGTGGAAGAATTATCCTATCTAGCTTTTGATACACCTAAGTACCAAGTAATTTTTGCTTTAAACACCCAAGACCAATCCCGGTACACCAAACTCATTACCTATTTTACTGACCAAACTATACCCAATGGCCTATCAAGGAATGAAAAATGAGCCTTAATTAGGATAACATCACATTATGTCCTCATTACTAATAACTTATATAGACAAGGTCTCAACGGTACACTTCTTAGGTGTTTAGAACAAGAAGAGTTGGATCGCGCATTAAAAGAGGTTCACAAAGGTGTATGTGGATCGCACTCAAATGGCTTTTTACTAACTAAAAACCTACTAAGAGTTGGCTATTACTGGCCCATGATGGAAAAAGATGTTCTATTTTCAAAAACATGTCACAAAGGCCAAACGCATGGAAATCTCATCCATGCTCCTGCTAGAGAACTCATACCATTTATAACACATTGGCCATTTCAGCAATGGGCCTTTGATTTGGTTGGACAAATTTATCTTAATTCTTCAATTGGACACAAGTACATCATTGCAGCCACTAAGTATTTCACTAAGTGGTTCGAGGAAGTGCCACTAATCAAAGCCACTAGAAAATAGGTTCTATGATCATCTTGAACTACATTATTTGTAGGTATGGGATACCCTCTTCTATTGTAACAAACAATGGGGGTTAGTTTAAAAACCAAGACATCGAAGACCTTTGCACACAGTTTCACATCACTCAACATTATTCTTCAATCTATTATCCTCAAGTTAATGGACAAGCTGAGGCATCAAACAAGAACATTCTTAAAATTGTACACGAAACTGTGAGTAAGTCTGGAAGAGACTGGCATTTGCAACTAAATTTGGCACTATGGGCCTACAGAACAAGTATTAGAACACCAACTGGAGCCATGCCGTTTGCTCTATTCTATGGCACAGAATCAATGCTCCCTATTGAAGTAGAAATTCCATCTTTGTGGGTATCTCTCCAAGGTCTTGTTACTGATGAACAATACCGCATTGATAGGATTAATGCACTAGAACTCCTTGATGAGCGTAGACAAAAAGTATTCAATCATCTCAAAGTGTACCCAAAAAAAATGTCCAAAGGGTACAATAAAAAGGTCAAACCATGACAATTTCAAGTGGGGGATCTCGTTTAAAAGAGAAACCTAAAAACCAGCTGAATAGAGAACAAAAAGGAAAGTTTGAACCCAACTGGGTGGGGCCTTATGTCATTACTGTAACTTTTGGGACTAGAGCATATCAGTTAGTTACACCTGAGGGAGATGTTCTTCCTGATCCCATCAATACTCTATATTTAAAGTGGTTATACGCTTGATGTCTGGATAGCAAATCCCGTACAGTGAAAAATTCTCAGAAAATACCAAAAAAAATAGAAAATTGATCTTGAAGAAATCCAAAAATAGCAGAAAAAGTCCTTAAAAAAGGGTATCCTTGGTGAAAACCTGGCAAACAGGCGCCTTGATCCTAGTATTAAAAAAAAAAAAATGAAAAAAGAGAAACGTGCCTTGGAGAAAACCTCGCAAACAGGCATCACTTGTACTTTGTGATCCATCTATCAATGCATTTTTGATACTAATCCTTCATGATCATGCCTGTGCTATTAGTTGACTCTGTTTCCTTACAACTGTTCTATCCTTTCCTGGGATTGGTCTACATTTGCATCTTAGGAATAGTCATTCTGCATTGGGGGCAACTTTGCTAGCATGTTTAGTTTGCGTCTGCTAGGTTGTCCTAGGTTCTTGTCTAAGATGGTTTTCCTCTCAAAATAGTATTTCTCAATACTTACATCAAAATGTCACTATCACAAACAAAGGTTTTTCTTCAACACCACCTACCTATAACTGACATCATACTAGTGTTTCTCAACACTTTAATCAAACACTTTAAACATACTAGTGTTTCTCAACACTTTAATCAACCAGTATTCCTAAACACTACATTGGATTGCAATTGCTGACAAAATTAATCTCATACACTCAGACATGAAACACGTATTTCTTAATTCCAAACTCTGATTGATGAATCTCTATTGTGCTTGACAAATGAATCAATGGTATTTCTCAATAATACTTAAACACATAGACATATCTTGGTTTGATTATGACTCTTTTATGTTCCCATGATGTTTCAAACTAGGGGCATCTAAGTTGTTATAACTTTTCTTTGATTGATTATCAATTGGTGATTTTTATGTCTTTCAAGTTACTCCATGATGTCTATTCAAAGACAAATTCGCAAGGATAGGGGGCATAACATTTTCTTGGTTTTCTGCATATGGTGATTGTTTCAATGATCTTATAAATTTCACCTAACTTGGATGTTTATGGTAAGGCCTGCCAACATGAGTGGATAGCTGCATATATCTCGATCCTCGTTATGTGTAAACTATGGTGAGGTTGAACCAATTTCCTTATCTATTTTCTAAATCCAATTCTCAGTAAGGTGTACGACACATTATGTACCCAAGGATATGAATTTTCAAGGTCATTATGGGTCACATATCTTACATTACACTTGAACAGAACCTGATTCTTAATAGAAAAAGGAGATAACTGACTTGTTGTCCTGGCTTATATGCCTTGATGCTTAGGTTTATTTCTGACATTGCATCCAATACACATAGTATTCATACTTTCATGATACCAGTGCGTATTAGTGATAGTTGCACTATTAGGTGATGTTCGTTACAAAAATGCCCAATGATGATAAAAATGCTACAATGTATACAAAGTAGTGACAGTCCTAAGAGTCTGCATATAGATGCATTTAGAGATTGCTTGATTCATTTTTGAAAAATAGCATAAAGACTTGAGCTCAAAATGATTTCTTGGTTCACCTGAAATCCAAGTTAATTACATAATCTATATGATTGATATCAATGTCGTTGCATATCCATGACATACATTTTGCATTCATAAATGAGAAAGAGAAAAATACAAAAACAAAGCATTCAAGCATTGCATTTACTTTTTCATCCTAAGTGCATCCTTACATATATTTGCATAAAGAAAATTCCAAAAATATACATTTTGCATAGTCATCTAGTATCATTGAAACACATTTATATATCAGTAATAAATCAAAGAGAATAAATGATGTCATCACATGCATCTAATCTAACTCATCAAGAGACCAAGAACATAATCACATGTGCATCAATCTAACCATCTATTTAAGCAAAGAAAATCCATGAACATGTCAAGATCAAGAATAACTATCTCAGATATATCAATGATGGAACAGCTCAAAAATGTGTGGAAACACGTACAAAAGAGTATCTGAATATCATTGTGAAATAGATATACATGTATTAAAATCTACAGTACAAAGGATGATCACAACAGGATCAATATATATATATATATATATATATATATATATATATATATGTCTCAAAATATATCACAAGTACAAAATCAAGAATGACTGTCACCCTCTCCCTGATCTGGAGGAGGAGGAGGAGGTGGTACAAAAGGAGTTGGTGGAAACATCGCCCCCTCAGACTGTTGTGCTATATGCAAATAAGAAGGAGCTCTTTGTCCCTCTGGAACTGTAGGATGATACAAACCAAAATAATATGCAGCTCTCTGACCCTGGTGTGTCATTGTATGGGCATGTGTATCTCTCTTTGCTTTCAATCTCTCAAGTTGTACGTCTTTATCTGCCAATAATGCCTCTAAAGTAGTCACTCTAGCTCTAAGCTGCTCACACTCTCACTTGAACTAAGATAAATTGTCCTCGTCCCTACCAGAATCTCTACCAATATCTCTAGGTGGACCCTATCCACTGGGAACCTTTCCTGAAGGTCTCTGCTACTGTGTTAGCTGCTCTCTAGTAAGTAAAGGACCAGGATCTCTCTGTGGAGGCACGAACCTAAACTGAGTCTATCTGCCCTCTCCGTTGCCGCTAACACCCACTGCCCCACCACCCTTGTCATCCCCACCATCATCTCAATCATCCTGAGGTGGGTGCCTACCATCCCTCCCATCATCTCTCCCTTTGTCTCTACCTCCACCTCTCTGGTCTCATTAGGCTCCACCTCTCCCTCTGACTGGTCGATCATCTGCAGGATCATAATCTAAGGGATCCTCTATGCAAGGAATAGCCTCATCAAGAGCTATAAATATCGGGAATGGATTTTGTAAAATATGGGTGAGATACCCATCAAAACAACTTGCATCTATAACCTATGGGAGAAGGTCCCACCCAACTACAACCATCTGACTGATAGCCTGTTGTGCGGTCTCATATATCAGCTGGGCTCCCCAAAGTGGCTCCTCATCATAGATCTGAGCATATACTCCCATATCTTGGCATCTTCCATGTAATCGGACATACTATCTCTGAACACATGTAATGACAAAGCACTCTACAATGTAGCGGGTCTGCCCAATCAGGTACCTACTCTGAAAGAAATATGGCATTTGTCGCCTATATGTGGCCCACTCCTCACAATCAAGATAAGGTCGACATATCACCACTGTCATGTCATCAAGTAATTGACACCAGTAATCTGCCTTGCCCAGATGGGGTTGCTGAATCAATCTAGAGTACATATGTACGTAAGGCTGATGTACTACTCGCTGCCTATCAACAATCGGACGTGTCACAAAGATATGCTCTGAGGCCCAGATCTGCAATACTAAAATCCCTAGAGTCATGCTATGGGAATACTGATAAACAATCTCATGAATCTCTATGTATATGTGGGCTAAGATATAGCTACCCCATGCGATACAAAACTACTTAACATGGTGCAATCCAAAAATGATAGGATGTGACACATGAATTTTGGGAAAAATGGGATGTGACGAGGGATCAACCAGACGTGATCCCATATGCAAGATGCGATGCAGAATTAAAAGCCCTATAACTCTTGCAAAAATTAACAAAAATGAAAACTGAAAACATGGAAAGGTAGGTTTTTAGGTACTCACTGGCGATGTGTAATCAACTGGGTGTTGATGTCGATGAGAGAGGTCGAATCAATGTTTATGCATTGGGACCACCATCTTCTCTGTAGAGCTCTAAAATTAATAAAGGTAAAAGTGAAAATGAATGGGTAAAAAGTAAATTTTGGGATATATATTGAACTTTTTGAGCTATTTAGGAGCTCCAGAACTCCTCCCAAACTATCAAAATTCTTTGATCTATTCAAAATGAAATTGAACGTGCAGATGATGTTTTCAATAGTACAGTACACATTTTATGACAGCTTCCCAAAAATGCAGAATTGTTATACATGTTCTAAAAATGATTTGTAGGCTTTACGCAATCAATTTTTCGGGTTCTCTATCATCAAAAATCACATTATTCATCAAAATATTGGTCATACATCATTTTATCAGACTCAAAACTCACATTTTAAAGTAATTAACTTGGTAAAAAAAAAAATTTCTCTTAATACACCTTCGCTTCTTCATTTCTTCCAATTGATTCTTCCTCAATTCAATCGATCAAATCAAGTGAAATATCATCCTAAAGAGGGATTTATTATTTTTCCTTCGATTTCATTCTTGAGGGGGCATGATCACACTTAAATCAATCAAATTCTTGCTCAAAAAGAATTAAAATGACTTCATCATCAAAAGACTAAGGGCATGGTAGTTTCCCTCGACTAAGTCGGGACTGTTGAATGGAAGGCTTGGATTCTCACAAGATGGATATCTTATGTCTGCATATTCTCAGATCCTTGTTAAGCTCCTGGTAGCTTCATACTGATGTGCGTTTGATCAAGTTCAGAGTTAGTATTATCAATTCTCATTCGAAAACCAAGTTCAGAATTGATACCTCAGAGCTCCTAGCAGCTTCAGACTGACCTTTATTCTATCAAGTTCAACGTCAGTATTATCGATTCTCATACGAAAATCAAGTTCAGAATTGGTATCTTCAATATCTTTGTTGACCTTTGTTCGACCAAATTCAAAGTCAATACTATCAGTCTTAGTTCAATCAAGTGTGAGACTGGTCTCATCAAACATTTCGTTCAATCAAGTGCAGAATTCTCAAACGTTCTGAAGTAATCATCAAAACTTTCTTTGAATCAATGTGTTGCTCGCACATCAATTCAAAAGAGGGGAAAATGTAACCACCCTAATTTAGTATTCTCTAACCATAGACCCTATTTTCCCTATGTGTGATCATACCCCTAATTATGTCAAGAAAATTCTTTGATTAATTGACATAATTCATTTAAATCAAATTTAATCTCCTAAGTGATCTTATCACTAAATTAAATTAATTTTCTTAGCCAATTAAATTAAATCAAATCAATTAAATCAAAAACAAATCAAATACATGGTTAAAGTAATTAATAAAAAGGAATTAAATAAATCCTAATTACAACTCCTAATTTGCAAAAGGGAAAGTCAATTCCCTAGCCAATAAGAGTTAAATCGCTTGGATCACCTCACATGGATCACCAAAGATTCAATCTCCACCTCTCTTTCACTTTCAATCCTAACCTCTCATTCCTCAAATTATTCTATAAATGGAATAAATTTCGAGCTCAATTGGTCCCTAATCCTTAATTGTTGAAAGCATTCTTATGCTGCCCATAATTCTTAGAGATCTTAATGCATTTTAGCTCATCTTTCTTAGAAATTGTTATAATCTTTCATTTGGAGCTTTAAAATGAACTTTTCTTGAGCATTTTAGATTAAATTCTTTAAATCTTGCATTCTAAGCATGTATATTTCACTGATTAATGCATAATATGAGGGCACGTTATAGCATTATTCACACTCTTCTTAGATAGGAAGCAATAGGTCACTTTTAGTGATTGATATGCATTCTAACTCCTATTTTTCATGTTATTTCACTAATACAATGACTTATTGAAGTGTTGTGTTGCAGCTAACAGATACACAAAATAACACACACAAAAGAAAGAAGGGTTTCGTAATAGATGATTACAAAATTGGCCACTAAAATGATCTATGAAATTGCAGGAGTTTTTTTTTAAGCCGATCAAGCCACTCAAAATTATCAAGATACAATCATATGTCTAAATAAACAAGGTTCGGACAATAATCTTAACCATAGCAAGGAAATCCTTTTAGGACTGACAAGGGAAGTTGAGAAGAAAAATAAAATAAGAGACACACAAGTAGTGCAAGGAAGACAATTAAACATTGAGATGATACCCATACTCACGCAAGAAAATGTTCAACTAAGCTCCAAAGAAGATAGGATCGATGTCCTACAAGAAACTCAAAGTTGCTTGAAAGAGGTCTTCGAACTCAATAAGGATATGCCAGAGGATTTTAGGATAGCCCAGGACTACATCTATGACATTCACATGGATAAGAACCCTCAGGACATAAGGTTAGAATAAGTTGATGTATTTTCCTCTGATGATGAAGTCAATAAGAAAATAATAGAATGGGTGTGGATCAATAGTGTTATGGAACTAGAGGAGGATGAGGTTTAGCATGATGAAAAGGACATACATAGTTCAGGAAAACATACATTGCTAACTTGATATGATCACTCTTTAATGCTATCAATTGAACATACCCCAAATCAAAATGTGTAGGAAAAACCAATGCCTAAGAAGAGAGGAAGAAAACCAAAGAGCACAAAAATTAAGAAATTGCACCAGTAATCAATCAACATTGGATGGTAAATTTACACCTTCTAAAAGAATGATGAGGAGAACTAGGGGTTCTCCTTGTCAGCAATGAAGATTTCTTCAAGTAATGTCAGAGGTTTAAACGCCTCTGAAAAAAGATGTAGAATCAAGCAAGAGTTGGATTCAATGAAAGAAAATATTATTTTACTTCAAGAAACTAAGATTTCACAAGAAACCTTTGATAAAACAATAGGGAAATGGTCAAGCTAGAAAAAAACTCACAGTCTGGCGATTGGTGCCTCAGGGGGTATTGTTGTCTTATGGGATCCCAAATCAGTGCAAGGGTTAACCAGAATGCCAATTGGCAATTACTAAAAGTGATTGTTGTTGACATTTCTTTCATCTTGATAAATGTGTATGGCCCCACGACAACACTGGAAAAATAGAGCTTGTGGATGGACCTAACACACATGATATAGCTTCAACATGATCAGCATATAATAATGGGAGGAGATTTTAATGCTATCTTGAAGATGTCTGAAAAGATTGGGGGCATTTGTCTTCCACTGAAAACTATACAAGACTTCTCCAACTTTGTAGAAGATAATAATTTAATGGATATAGAACCCACTAATGGATCATTTACTTGGACCAACAAGAGGGCTAATTTTACCCAAATAGCAGTTAGACTAGACAGATTTCTTATATCTCAAGACTGGAAGTTTTAAATAACACTTTTCAATTAGAAATTATGCCTAACCAGAGTCAGACAATTTCCCTATTTGCATTCAAGTTGGGTTCCCATCGATGAATCAGGGGTTTCTCCATAAACCATCCTTCAAATTTGAAAGGATGTGGCTTCGCCATCCAACCTTCCTACCTCTTACCAAGAAATGGCGGTTTAGTGCACCTGATAGGGCTGGATCTAAAATGCATCAGTTTGCATCTAAATTCAAGTGCATCAAGATGCAGATTAAAAAATGGAATGAATTGGTATTCAAAAATATTTTTAAAGAGAAAGAGATTGTGAAACAACAATTGGAAACCATCCTAGACAAGATTATCAAGCAAGGTATGGATGATGACACCTATGTCACTCAGAAAAAAATTCAGCTAGAATGGGAAGAATTATGCAGTAGAGAAGAGGAATATTGGAGACAAAAATCACGGGAGTTATGGTTGAAGGAGGGAGATAAGAATACAAAATACTTTCATGCCTCAACAAAATAGAAAGCAGTTTCAAACCGGATCTTTTCCATTAATAATGAAGTAATTGGTAATCCAATTACAAATGCTCAAGGTATTAAAGAGGAAGGAATAAGATTCTTTAAAAATATGCTAGCCCCACCTATCCTAACTACTACAGTGGACTTCCCTCCTCATGACATCCTCAATGCTATTCCTAAAATAGTGACAAAATCTGATAACCTAGGGTTAATGGCACCTTTTGCAATACAGGAATTCAGGAAGGTAGTCTTCTCTTTACATCCAGATAAAGTGCCTGGTCCTGACAGATTTACAGCATTATTCTTTCAAGCATGTAGGGACTTTATTGGATGGGATTTGCTTGGTGTAATAAAAGAATCTAGGAAAATCAAATCTATGGTAAAATACTTCAACACAACTAACATAGCTATCATTCCTAAAGTAAAGGCACCCAAACCTTTTGCTGAATTTCATCTGATATCATTATGCAATACAATCTATAAAATAATAACAAAGGCAATATACCTGAGAATGCATTATCTGATCCCAAGCCTGGTATCACAGCCACAAGGAGGATTTATCCTTGGTCAAGAAACAATGGAAGGGGTGCTAGTAGCTCATGAAGCCCTTCATTCAATTAATTCTAATAAATCTTCAAAATTTGTCATTAAGCTTGACATGATGAAGGCATATGACAGAGTATGTTGGGACTTTTTGTTCAAAGTATTACAAAAGTTTCAATTTGCTAGATGCTGGTGCAAATGGGTCAAATCCTGTATATCGGGTGCATGGTTTTCAGTATTGATTAATGGGGTGCCCACGGGTTTCTTTTCATCTACACAAGGAATTCGTCAAGGTGATCCCTTGTCACCAGTTATTTTTATACTTACGGCTGAGACTTTCAGTAGACATATTCAAAATAAACAGGCATTAGGTTGCTGGCAAGGGGCAAAAATTGGGGAGACAGATATCTCAGTGACTCACTCCCTATTTGCATATGGCACTCTTCTATTTGGAGCATCCAATGTTACTGAAGCTAGACAAATCAAGCAAACTCTGGATTTGTACACTTCAGTCTCAGGTCAAAAGGTTAACTCTGACAAATATAATATCTATTTGTTCAAAACTAATCAGATTATTTTCAATAGGATTATCAATATTCTAGGCTTCTCAGTTGATTTCCTACCATCTGTATATCTTGGCATCCCCTTTTTCATGGGGACAAATAAAACAAGTTACTGGATGTCCATCATTGAATGAATAAAATCAAGATTAGTGGCTTGGAAAGCAAGATGGTTATCGTTATCAGGTAGAATATTACTTGTAAAAATAGTACTATCATCTATTCCTAATTACTATTTATCTGTACTAAAAGCTCCTACACCAGTAATTCAAGCAATCGATAAATTATTGAGAGAATTCTTATGGACTGAAAATATGAATGGGGCTAAGAAAATACCATTGGTTTCCCTGGACAAAATGGCATGGATCAAACAACTAGGAGGAGCTGGAGTACATGAATTTCAATATCAAAATAAATCTTTTGGTGGAAAACTAGTATGGAAAATGTACACCAAACCGCACAATATATGGTGTCAAATAATGCAACAAAAGTACTTAGAAAACAACTATCCATCAAAAATATTCACTATATTAGATCCCCCTAAAGGATCAGTTATCTGGGATTTACGATGTCATCAAGAGATATAGTAGCTAAGTACATTTCTTAGGAAGTAAATAATGGTCAGCAAGTAAATTTTTGGTGTGACTCGTGGAATGGTGCAACCCCCTTTTCTAAACTAGAAGCAATAGATGACATTATCTCATCTTTGGAAAACATCTGGGGTAATTATTTGGTGGATTATGTCCCATCAATATGCTTATTTTCTAGGAAAGTGATTTGGAAAGATCCAAATGACTTGCCTCTCTCCCCTCAGGACAGAAACAGATTGGAAAATATATTTTCAGAAAAAATGGTCTATTTGTTAGGATTGGAGGATAAGTTGTTTTTGGCTCTAGGGAAAGATGGAAATTCTCTATTAAAGAAGGATACAGACTTATTCAATAGAAGGAGGCTAATGCAGTCTCGAGTCGTGCCTACTCCTTTTGCTGGAATCATATAACCCTTCCTAAGGCTGGATGCTTTGCTTGGATTACACTGAAAAAGAGGGCTCTAACTAGTGATTGATTACATAAACTACATATTTCGCAACCTTTTAACTGTCTGATGTGTGGTCTAGAGCATGAAGATGTGGACCATTTATTCTTTAATTGTCCATTTGCACAACAATGTTGGTTGTTTGTTCTTGGAAAACTACACTACTTCACTCCTCTTCCCAATAATTTATGGGATATTTTTTAGTCATGGCCAGAATTATACACAAATTCCCTATTATATGGACTATGGAAATGTATACCAACATTGGTAGTATGAGAAATATGGTGGGAACACAACAAAAGAATTGTTTGCAAAGTCTCTTCTTCTATACAAGTTGTCCTCACAGGGTTGGAAAGATCAATTTCGGAAATAGTGAATGCCAGTCACTCAAAAATCAAATACAATCCAGTCATGTCAGCCTGGGATAGTGGCATTATACGAGAGTGGAAAGGCATTCATGTGCCAATTGGATGGTGTCACCAATCTTCACCAGCACATGTCCATGACTGAGCATCAGTCTGTTGGCTTCCTCTAGGTCAAGGGATTATCAAAATCAATTGTGACGGACCTTCAAGATGAAATCTGGGTAAATCAGGGGCTGGAATTTGCATTCGAGATCATCAAGGTACAGTGTTGGCTTTAAAATCTTGCCCTCTCCCCCAAGGCACAAACAACATGACAGAGGCTCATGCCCTTTTTGTTGGTCTTGTTCTAGCTAAAACTAGAGGCTATCAACATATTCAAGTGGAAGGAGATTCGATGGTTATTGTTAATTTCTGCATTAAACGAGAATCTTATAACTGGCAGCTATCATATATACTACAACAAATCTATCATGTTCTTGACACCTTCAAAGATGTCTACATCTCTCACATGCTAAGTGAAGGTAATGCACTGGCAGACCACTTAGCCAATATGGGTTGTGATGGGTTGGATGTGACATCTTTAACACTAGGTGTAATCATTAATAAGGACATCAAATTGCAAAGATTGATACAAATAGATAGGAATTATATTGAAAATTGAAATTCAATTTTGAGAAAGTGAATGGGTATGGCGTTGGGTGCACTCAAGGCTTGTTTGTCAGGTGAGATAATAGTTGCATTGGACGTGCTCGTGGGAAATTTAATGTTGTTTGTAATGAAGAAGGATGGGAACAATGCTGACCACATGTTAATGTACAGAATTGTTATGAGTTGGCTTAAATAAACATGTGAAGTACAGAATACATCATAAACTAAAATTTTAAGTTTAAAAGCAAGTGGAACTCAAGCCGCCAAAACAACTTTGTTTCCCCCCGTACGCACATATAGTGTGAGTTGATTGAAGAATGTATAAGGTAAGTGTACATTGCAAGTTGGATAACAGGGCACCTTGTGCGAATTAATAATCCCAAAGGTAAAGAATTATGATTTACAAATTACAAGGGATCTTTCCTTAAATGAAATTTGTACCTGATCAAGATCGACAGTTTTAAAAGCTAGGCCTTCATATTAACAGTGCAGTTCTAATTTGTCCTCAAAGTGGCGTAAGAATGGAATCGATGAAGGATATGTGTGCAAAATGTATGCAATGTGGGCGATACCACTATGAGATCCTGCCAAGGAATTTTAGGATTCGTCTGCAACCCAATTTAATGGAGGAAGACTTGCCATTGCAGATAGATGACTCGGCAATGGCGACTATGTTTGTTTTCCATTCGAAGGCACTACGAGTTGTTGTTCGACAAGTGATTGGCGAGGAAATATTATCACCCTATATGAAGCATTTCATTTATCCATCCCAGGCTGTGGCCATATTTTTGTCTAATGCTATGGATTTGCTTCAGTCGACACCATTGTTGGAGATACTTGCCAACAAAGTGGTTAAACCACAATTCCTGCAAAATAATGCGCTCAAAAGGGCTATGCAAAATTACAATCTCTGGTGTTACAATGCCCTGGTTAGTGGACTATTTCCTCAACATACTCTTCTCATAATTCATGATTTCCTGGTGGTTTATGACTGTATCAAACGCTCCCTAGAGAAACATAGCTTTCAGCATATTGAGCAGGCCCTACACACTTCGGGCAGAATTTCAGGTCATGTGTTGGTTGTGAGAATAAGGGCTACGATAAATGCCCTCATGGACCTATTAGAATTCCATAATAATCTAGCAAGATTGAGTAGCTATCTTCGCACAAGTGATTCCCCTGTTCGGGAACTGTCGGCTCTGAACTTGGAAGGAGCTCCTGACTTGAATGATCAACCTTCCGAAGGCGATGGATGGAACCAACCATCTACACAAAGGGAGTGCACTGCTAGATGGGGAGATTCGGATACTGATGGTTTGCAATACCCACCCATATTTTTCTTTTACTTCATGATGTCGTACTCTTTTAGGCAGTGGTTTCAGTTGATTGGCAGAATTGTTTTAGGCTACTTTTCATGAGAGCTATTATTCTTTCAGTTGATGGTGATTCTTGATTATGATGTTATGGATAGCATTTATTTAATTTATTAATAGCATTTATTAATATGAATTATTTATTATTTATTTTATATATTTATTGTTGGTTTCAATCAACATGTGGTTGTTAATTCTAAATTAATATAGGGATATTGATTTTAATTAGTTTCATTGTTAAAAGATATGAATTTCTAAATTAATTTTTATTATTGATTATCATTATATGACTAATATATAGTGTAGTTAATTTTTAATCAGTTAATTTACATTATATTTAGTCATGATGTAATTAATGCATGTCATGATCAGTTCATAAACTAGGAGTATTTTAGATTGCAATTGATTTATAACATGTGTATCATGAAATAGAATTAGGAACGTTATTTAATTGAATCTTATAAATGGTGGTCTTTTTTAATTAGATTTTTAGTATTGAATAATATGCCTAGTTGATTTAAATGCAAATGTGCATCCACTTATGTTCATTGTTTAGTCCTTTAGGATATTTTCGTTCTATGCATCTTTATGGTTCTCTTTTGTGTATATGTGTTGTTTGGGGGGCATTAGATGGCCTAGGATGTATACAGAGGCCGGGGGATGTTTAGCATTTATGATACTTTATGGCGTGTGTGTTTTATGCTATTACCCTAAATCGGCCATGTGACCCTTTCGATCTTGTTATTTGTTTGTGTACCTATGTGACCGTTCCTGATTGTGTGGGATACTGGATTTGGGGTACACTAGGGTTGTGACCTATGCTAGATCTGTTAGGATCTTTGAGCCTAGGGTAGGTTACCTAGATGTGTAGTAGGGGGTGGCTTACAATAAGTTTTGTGTCCGTAAGTGACTACTAGATTGCTTATTGTAGAGTTTTCTTAATAAGTGATAACTAAATACAAACTGAGAGATCGTAAAATGAACTAATAAGATATGCTTCTCCTCACCCATGCTTGAGTGATAGTAAAGATTGAGATGGAGGATGAGATAATGCTTGCCCCCTTACGAGGCACGGGTTCTGGCATAGTTAGTGGTCTTGTCAGTTTGAGAGGTCATTGGCTCCATGTATGGTCACTTAGGTGTCAGAATCCATTGGGATTGCTAGGACTTAACTTAAGGGTTAGATGTATATGATGACACCTTCCTTTACACAGTCTAGATTTCCTACATGTATCAGTTGCCTCTGGATTAGTGATTCTTACCTTTCGTGATGTATAGTACACCTGGATTAGAGAGCTATCAGGATCCCTTGCTTAGTGGTTATTCCTTGTTGGTTTTGGATATCCGATTGGGGTTTGTTGTTATCTCCTCAGCACGGTGGGGTGGACCTTTGAGGTTCCACATGGACGGGTGGTGGTGATTCTTTACCCATTGAGATTCGACATCCTTGTATCAGGTGCTGATGGTTCTTTGTAGATGAGCACTTTATGTATCTTCATCATTTATTATCTAATTTCATTATTGTAAATCTTGTATTAGAGTATCGCATGTGATACCTAATCTAGATATTGTATAATAAGTAGATTAGAGTGATTACCACATACCCTGTGACATGTGTAGTGGATGTGAGTTTATGGTGGTTTCATGGTTATCCATGAGGGTTATAATTATGGTTATGTAAATTGTATTTGTTATACTTAATCAGATGGAATCTTTTGTTATATTGTTAGTTGTATTTTTCTTTAAGTAATTCAATGTCATGGAACCCTTGAGTCGTGTAATCTATGTGAGTGTAAAACATGTGTATAAATGGTAATTGCTTCCGCATTAATGTATGTCTCTTTATGTTAAATTTTAAAACAAAATTATTCAGCACACATAGTATCATGTTCTAGGTTAATCTCTCTTGGGTTCCCTAGCGGCGCATTACGTTTGGTATCAGAGTCCTAGTTTCTACACTGGGAACTCTGGGAATTTTACGCTCATTAGGTTGTGTCTAGCTTGAACTTTTAAACAAAAACATAGACATACAACATTTGTGTTTCATATTATTTCTTTATGGTTTATTCATTCTTTAGTTTATGATTCAAGCTATGTGGTGGGTTATGTATTTATCTTTATTTGTTTCAGGAATTATGCCTAAGACAAGAGCAGCTAGAGGCCATGGTAGAGGTAGGTCTGGTGCCCGTGGGGGAGGTAGGAAGGCTAGCTCCTCCACGAGTGTTAGGTAGGAGAGTGGTCAGAATCAGGACAAGGAGGAGCAGAGGAGAGAGAATCAGGATGAGTCTGGGGTTTGGATACTAGGCAGATCCTCCAGGCTATCCTAGATCGCCTTCCTGAGAGAGCCAGGGTGGAGCAGGACACATCTCACCACTCCCATCATGGGGAGAGGCAGAGGGAGAGATCTAGGAGCCCTCGCGGGAGGACAGTTATAGTGGACCCTGCAGTGGTGGCAGTCAACCACATGAGAGACTTGACAAGAGGGAAGGTTGTCCCTTTCAATGGAAAGGAATATGGTTTAGAGGCAGAGACTTGGTTGATAGCTTTGGATAGAGTATTCATGATGCATCCCTTTAGTAGTAATACTAAAGTGAGATACGTCGTGATGCAGTTGACACATTTTGCGGCTATCTAGTGGAAGATTGAGGAAGGGAAGCTAGGTCTTCAAATGGATACTGTCACGTGGGAGCTCTTCCTTGAGCATTTTAGGGAGAGGGTCCTCTCTGATCAGTGGAGGCAGTAGAGGGCCGACAAGTTTCATAATCTTAGACAGCTGACATTGACAGTAGAGAAGTATGAGCGTCATTTTTACGAGCTCAACTAGTACGCTGGATATAGCTAGGATTCTACACTGATGGTATAGCACTTTGTGCGAGGGATTAATGCCCGCATCATAGGGGACGTAAAGCTCTTTGAGCCTACGGACCTGTGAGCTGCGGTTATTAAAGCCACTCTAGCAGAGGCTAACTTGGCATTAGGCCATGGAGGTCGAACGGGTGCTCCTACAGGTGGTGCATCCGGTTCTGGGGTTAGAGGTAATCAGTCTCAAGAACTAGGAACCTCAAGGAACCCCCTAGTTCCTTTGCGGGTAATCAAAACTTGCAATAGAAGGTGTCTCCTCCATATAGTCAGAGCGGTGGTACTCGCTCTAGGGATTCTCGAGGTGGTCTGCGTGCCAGGTGCAATCATTTTAGTCAGCCTACGTAGAGCACACAGCCGAGTATCAGTAGAGATGGTTTTCAGCAGTCTACTGCACCCTCCAATGGGAGAGGCAATTTTAGAGGCACGGGATGTTTCACCTGTGGTTAGTTTGGCCACATTGCGGTGAATTATCCACAGCGTGCTTCTTGGTTTTCTATGCAGAGACCTGTGACTTATGAACCTACAGCTGGGAATGTCGGTAGATCTCATGGAGTGTATGCAGCCTTGGATTATCATCCTCCAGTGTATCATCCTCTTGTGAGTGAGTCTGCGGTAGAGGAACTGCAGCTGGGTTTCAGTTTTTGGTAGTGTGGAATGACCCTCAGAGTTCAAACCAGAGAGCAGGGAAAGGTCCTATGGGATCTACACGATGAGTCATATGTGACTCATTAGGATGCTTCATGTTTATGGGAGTTATATCCCTATTTGTTTCAGGCTTCTAGGAGTAAGCCTAATCCTAGGGGGGTGGATGTAATACCCACCCATATTTTGCTTTTAGTTCATGATGTTGTACTCTTTTAGGCAGTGATTTCAGTTGATTGGCCGAATTGTTTTAGGCTACTTTTCATGAGAGCTATTATTCTTTCAGTTGATGGTGATTCTTGATTATGATGTTATGGATATTATCATGATGTGATTATTTATGTTTTGATTATGATGTGCTCACCCCATACTTGCATGTGTATGGTTATCATGTTAATTGTATCTATTTGCATGTTGTTGTGGTAGAGGACGGAGATGTAGTTACTTGCCTCGGCGAGATCCACATGTTCGACCAATCCCTATCATTGTTTTCTATATTATATTGTATGTACATGCGTGTTCTTTTGATGACAAGATTGCACCTGTACAGGGCATCGTCTTCCCTGAATTGGTAGGAGTGAGTGTGCCCATAAATATTCATCTAAATGGTAAAGAGGGGAGGTAACATATAGATCCGAAACCCTAACCTAAGCTTAATCATCATAATGTTGGATGAGTTTCAATATGACTACCCTATCCAGATTTGTCTAGTTGACAGGAATTTGAATACCCTTCGCCTTGAGTATGTGTGTTTTGCTTGTATGTGTTTTTAGGTGATTTATTGGGTTTTGAGTGATTTTCCATCTTTTATGATTTATTGGATTATAGTTGAATTAAATGTTTAGTTATATCCTATGTTTATTTTAGATAATTAATTAAATTGAAATATTTGAATATTTTGATTTAATTAAGTATTTAATTGAAAATTAATGTATATATGCTTTTATAAGTAATTAAATATTTGGTTGCATGTAATATTATGACATAAATATTTAATCTATTTAATTTAATATTTTATTAATTACATGCGCATGAATGTGTTGAAAAAGTATTTTCAAATTCAAATATCTCAACTTGATATTAGGAGTCAAAGTTGAGTTGTGGCAATAAAGAATATTTTATTTATTTAATTTGGATTTACTTTCAATTTCAAGTTGAGTTATTTTAGGGATTGAATGGGGAGTTGTCATGAGGGTTTGCACAATTAGGGGAAGTTGAATCTCTTTAGGAGAATTCTCCTCTCATTTCCCTCATAACAGGTTTTTGGCATTTTGGAGAGCTCTTGGTGTTTTTGCATTTTTGGAGAATTGGGGATTGTTATGGTTGCTTGTTGGTTTGGAAATTTTGTGATTTCTCGGGTTGCATGTGTTTGGGATCTTCGTGGATTTCAGATCTGTGGTTGAATTTTACTTGAAGGGTTTCAGATTTGCTATCATCTTCAAAGACACATTCCTTCGTTTCTTGCATTGGATTCTAGGTAGGTTTTGTTCCTCCATGTATTGTTTTCAACTTTGTAAAAACTGGAGTTTTCAATGGTTAAATGGATGCATGTTTGATATTTTGACATTTAAATGGCTTAATAGTGTTTATATGTTTTTGGGTATTTAGGAAACCCTAAATCTATTATTTTCATGTTTTTAAATTACTTAGCATAGTACTATTATGCTATCGAAATTTTGTGAAGAGATTCCTTCTAGATCTCCTAGAAATCAAAAAATTAATCTTTGCTATAATATAGACTATAGAGAAAAATAAATAAATGGTTCCTTTGTAATTGCTTTGGAAAAAATTAAATGAGTTGAAAAAAAACAACTCTCTGTATTTTTACAGACTGGTGAAAAAAATATATATAATTTACCCAGAAAAGAAAAGAAATTGGAAAAAGACAAAAAAAAACCCTTTCTTTCCTAATTAATCCGTTTTCAAATTTTAAAAATAAATAAATAAAAACAAATTTCTTTTAAAAAAATGCAGTTTATTAAAAAGGAAATTGAAAAAAGTTTTTAAAAAAAAAAAAATTTAGTGGAGGGGAGGTGGGACCCCATCCCCACCAACCCTCATGGCTAGCGCCACCTTCCAAAGGAGGGAAGGTGGGTTGTCACACCACCCGTTGTACGGCAGGTGGGTGACAATACCACCTGTCCCAACCCTTTGGGGAAGCGCTCTATGCACTAGGGGCCGCACAAGCTCCCATGACCTGCGCTTTAGGCGCTAGGGGAGGAGCCGCCTGGGCCCCCTATTAAAAATTGTGTCACACCACCCGTCGTACGGCAGGTGGGTGACAGTGCCACCTGTCCCCACCCTTTGGGGAAGCACTCTATGCGCTGGGGGCCACACGGGCTCCCATGACCCGCGCTTTAGGCGCTAGGGGAGGAGCCGCCTGGGCCCCCTATTAATATTTTTTTTTTACTTTTTATTATTTATTAATTTTAATTTATTTAAAAATTTTGTTTTAAACAATTGCTTAGTATAATTAATAGCTTTTAATTTAGTTTAGTTTCTTAATTAAAATGTAAATATATTTAGTTATTAATAGATGTTAATTAATAATTAATTTATTAATAGCATTTATTAATATGAATTATTTATTTTATATATTTATTGTTAGTTTTAATCAACATATGGTTGTTAATTCTAAATTAATATAGGGATATTGATTTTAATTAGTTTCATTGTTAAAAGATATGAATTTCTAAATTAATTTGTATTATTGATTATCGTTATATGACTAATATATAGTGTAGTTAATTTTTAATCAATTAATTTACATTATATTTAGTCATGATGTAATTAATGCATGTCATGATCAGTTCGTAAAATAGGAGTATTTTAGATTGCAATTGATTTATAACATGTGTATCCTGAAATAGAAATAGGAACGTTATTTAATTGAATCTGATAAATGGTGGTTTTTTTATTAGGTTTTTAGTATTGAATAATATGCCTAGTTGATTTAACTGCAAATGTGTATCCACTTATGTTCATTGTTCAGTCCTTTAGGACGTTTTCGTTCTATGCATCATTATGGTTCTCTTTTGCATATATGTGTTGTTTGGGGGGGGGGGGGGGGCATTAGATGGCCTAGGATGTATACATAGGCCAATGGGAGTGTTTAGAATTTCTGATACTTTATGACGTGTGTGTTTTATGCTATTACCCTAAATCGACCATGTGACCCTTTCAATCTTGTTATCTGTTTGTGTACCTATGTGACCATTCCTGATTGTGTGGGATACTGGATTTGAGGTACACTAGGGTTGCGACCTATGCTAGATCTGTTAGGATCTTTGAGCCTAGGGTAGGTTACCTATATGTATAGTAGAGGGTGGCTTGCAATAAGTTTCGTGTCCATAAGTGACTATTAGATTGCTTATTGTAGAGTTTTCTTAATAATTGATAACTAAATACAAACTGAGAGATCGTAAAATGAACTAATAAGATATGTTTCTCCTCACCCATGCTTTAGTGCTAGTAAAGACTGAGATGGAGGATGAGATAATGTTTGCCCCCTTACGAGGCGTGGGTTCTGGCATAGTTAGTAGCCTTGTCAGTTTGAGAGGTCGTTGGCTCCGTGTATGGTCACTTAGGTGCCAGAATCCATTGGGATTGCTAGGACTTAACTTAAGGGTTAGACGTACATGATGACACCTTCCTTTACACAGTCTAGATTTCCTACGTGTGTCAGTTGCCTCTGGATTAGTGAGTCTTACCTTTCGTGATGTATAGTACACCTGGATTAGAGAGCTATCAAGATCCCTTGCTTAGTAGTTATTCCTTGTTGGTTTTGGATATCTAATTGGGGTCTGTTGTTATCTCCTCAGCATGGTGGGGTGGACCTTTGTGGTTTCACACGAACAGGTGGTAGTGATTCTTTACCCATTGAGATTCGATGTCCTTGTACTAGGTGATTGATGGTTCTTTGCAGATGAACTCTTTATGTATCTTCATCATTTATTATGTAATTTCATTATTATAAATCTTGTATTAGAGTATTGCATGTGATACCTAATCTAGATATTGTATAATAAGTAGATTAGAGTGATTACCACATACCCTGCGACATGTGCAGTGGATGTGAGTTTATGGTGGTTTCATGGTTATCCATGAGGGTTGTAATTATGGTTATGTAAGTTGTATCTGTTATACTTAATCAGATGGAATCTTTTGTTATATTGTTAGTTGTGTTTTGCTTTAAGTAATTCAACGTCATGGAACCCTTAAGTCGTGTAATCTATGTGAGTGTAAGACATGTATAAATGGTAATTACTTTCGCATTAATGTATGTCTCTATATGTTATCTTTAAAAAAAAAATTATTCAGCACACATAGTATCATGTTCTAGGTTAATCTCTCTTGGGTTCCCTGGCGGGCGTTACATGGTTGGGATGTGACTGCACAGGATGGTGCTAATGCGCAAGGGTGGAATGTGGAAGCCTCTAGTTGGTCTCCATGCTTTCAAACAGATATGGCTGCTCGGGGTATCAGCGACATGGAAGAATAAGCAAAGGTTATGATCTACAATTTTGATAATTATGTCGTCAGATATATACATAAATATAAAGTCAAATTTTGTAATATTTTGACGCTGATTTGGTGCTTATTTCTTGTCAAAATTTGTAGCCCCAAGTTGTTTTGAACATATTGTAACAAGCAAGGTTATTGGGTTTTCTTACTGGTACTTTCCTGATTGAGCCCTTGAATCAATTTTTAATATTAATAATATACATAGTGGATAATCCACTTTTGCTTTAAAAAAAATACATTATTTTATAATATGTGTTTCTATTTTATTTAATAATATAAATATAAAATATATTTTTTTATAATGTGTTCTTATTTTTTTATATATATTCATATTAATTTAATACTTTTTTAAAAATAAAATATATAAATTTTAAAAACTTGATAATAGAAGGCATGATTTATATTCATATATTTATATTAATTTAGAATTCTTTTTAAATAAATAATTTAAAAACTTGTTAATTAGTTTGATATTTTTTCATATATTACTAAAAAAATTAATATTATTTTTATTACAAAGAAAACTTTCTATATAATTTTAAAAATTATAATATTATATATTATACTTAAATTTATAAGAATTAATTAAATTTGTAAATTTGTAAATTAAAATTTTATTGACAATCAATATTTTTCCTAAAATGTAAAATGAAAGGCATTAAAATGACCAAACAGTCATAAAAAATTTCATATGACCATCAAATTCCAAGCCTGATCAAAACTACTCCAAATGATAAATAATGATAAATAGGAGATATTTTCCACAAATGTACCAAAACTGTTTTCGTCAAGACAATGAAAATATCTGAGTAGATACCTCGTCTTAAGCGTAGACACGATAGGCAAAAAGAGAAGATAAGTTAAACTTGTATTTATATTTTGCATTTTGAAAGTTAAAAATTAACTTCGAGAACTGAACTGAATGTGAAACCGGTCTCAATATCTATGTAAATAGGAGCAGATAGGGATCACGTTATTGTTCTTACATATTAAAAAATAGAACTCTAATCGAAGTGGGTCCAAATTATAATTTGAAAGGGTGTGGGCATGGATGCATTTTCAGCAGTACTATCTTAGAGTTGCACATCAAAGAATTGCCCCCAAAGAGAATTTAATGGCTTCCATATTCCAAAAGCATATTCCAGAAGGAATATCACACCTAAATTATCAGAACTTCGAAGCATATACCATAGGAAATCACACAGATATCCGAATGAATTTGAAATGGAGGGCATATGACTTAGTTGCCATAACAGACCTGTTATCAAATAAAGACGTTGAATCATGTGGTGAAGTAAACCGACAGAAGCTCTAACGGGAGCTGAGCTCGCTTCCCCAAGAAGCTTTTAACAAGTTGTGAATGCCATGGGAATTCGAACACACGACATCTATGACCTTGGATCAAGTGTAGCATTTCGTACTTATATTATTGCATGAGCCAGAGTGATACTACTAAGGTATGATGTTTCAGTATAATTTTCAGTGTAATTGTCTTCAGTTGATCATGGAGGTCCCTAAGCAAGCTTAGTTGAGTTATCTGAAGTAACAGCATAAGCAGAACCTAAGTTTCTGATTTACTGTAAAATATCCTTTTGTTCATACAGAATCCTAGGTTATATTGCATATACATAAAATTCTGCCAATGGACTAGTTTATTTACTCCCCATCAATCTCCAATATACCATTCAACAGACTTAACCTAATGCAACAATCACAGTTTGGGAACAACTGATACAATCTTCAGCAGTATCTCAGGTCTTTCAGAAACATTCCATATCTCCCGGTGTGACAAACAATTTTCCCTGTAAGCAACTGTTTTAGTTTACAACAGAACAAGTGCACTGGCAACATCATTAGAAAGACAATCATATCATTACTTTTAAAAATCATTGGTATTAAAGCTGGCATGAGAAATACACAATCATATAGCCTTCATGCTTCAAGAACAAACAGTTTTAGATAAATTATTATGAAATATTGGTAAAAATATTTCCCCGTGGCAATTAAAAGACAGAATACAGGGCACAGAATAGAACCCTTAATCAATGGTGCAGTTTCTTAAAAGGATACATGTTTCATAGAATCGTTAAGATCAGCACCAATAATAATACAAATTGTGAAACCAATGCAAAAATGTGCCAGATACAGCCTTAAATTGAGGCTAACTCAACTTTCAGGATTGATTTTAACCCCGAGGTGGAGCAGTAGGAGTGCCATGTTTCTCCATTACTCGCCGTGTAGCAAGCGCTGCTGCCTCACTTGCCCGCAAACTGCCACTTGCCATTAATCTGGCAAATTCACTGGTAATTTCCTCTTGGACTCTGGCCCTTGCATCGCCCAGAGGATCAATTACTTCTTTCTTTGAATCATTCAAACCACTTTTGGCTGGCCCTCTATTGGAATTATCGGGCTCTTTCATGGCCAATTTCTGCGAATCACCTGACTTATGATCCACAGGTTTTATGGAAGGTGGTATGTTGGTGCTAGACTTACTCTCAACTGCAGGCTCTGCATTTGCTGATCCAGAACCAACCGATTGTTCGGAACTCGATCCATCATTTGACTTGCTTGCAATATCCAAAGTTCCTTGTTGCTGTGCAAAGGTGGGTGTGGACGATGAAGCAACACGATGTGGAACTTGAGGTACCCCTCCATATCTTAATGTTGATTCAAATTGTACTATCATTGGCACTGTATCAGAGAAGGCAGGAAAATTTAGATAGTTTAAAATTGATAGAAACAGTACAATCTTCAATAAGGCACGGATTCTAAGAAGATAAAACGTGAAGAAATAGATTTCATGTTCATGGTTCGGATTGCCTCCACCATATCAAGCAAAAACTTCAAATTTTTAGTCAGAAAACTTACTTATTAATGCACCCATTGGACTGTTCATCACTTCTTCTGGTAGCCTAAGAATGAAATCTGGAATATTACAGCCGACCAAAAACTCTGCAACCTCACTGCTGAAATTGTTACAGTTATGGTGCAATAAACTGTATGTTTCAGCTGTGTACCGTGGACCTATTTCCTGCAAATACTCTTCGAACATTTCCATAGGTATATGAGTGACACCCAATTCCACTACTTTATAAGGTTTTCCATAAGGAGTTTCCCCTGCAGGGCTGTGTTGTATCCCTCCCCCAAAATAATATTCCTTTCCATATACAACCACGCCTGTGTGCCTGCCCAAAACAGGCAAATACAACTTTTGTGAGTAAAATAGGTCAAGGAAAAAATCTGTACTTGCTAAAGAAGACAAAATAAGTCATGCAAACAAACATTTCACCCCTTAGAATAACATATCACTGGATAATTCTTACAAAGAGTACTGGCATGTACTTGATAACTCTGGGTATTGCAAATTGTTTAAGTGATACATGTCAATACTCAAAAGGGAAATTGGTCTGTTGACAATTGCAAATATTCAGAGCACAGAATTAATAAACTTATGTAGTGGTCAAGGAAGAAGATTGTTCCAGTTGGACACATTTTGCCTGCAATACCTGATAGTCAAATGGTTGGATAATCAACCTAAAATATTCACGTCTGTATCATTAAGACTGTATGAGGTCCCTCCTATTTAGTACCAATTCTTCAAAATTTCAAGGTAAATCAGCTATGCAGAACAAATTAAAACAAATTTCATCTTGCATGAACAAATCAATTATGTATGAATGTCAGTAATGCAATCTAACAGATTGACCAGTCCTTCATCAGTTCTTATCCGTTATCCAGTCATTAGATATGCTATGCAGTCATCAAGATGTTACCAGAACCCTACAAATGGCAAGAAAAATTATGGTCTCAGCCATACTGGCGACCAGAACCTTAAGCCAGAACAACTTACTGAATACCTGACCATTAAGTGGCCTGAAAAAATATGATGTCAGTTACACGAGAGACCGGCAGCTTAAGGATTGCACAAGTTATAGAAGACCTTGTAATTGTGTGTTTTTGGACTGGAAAAAAGATATTGAAAAAGGACCTCTGGGAGCACTGTTTGTGACCAAATTCATAACTTCTCAAGAAGTATCGATTCAGATTTGCGTTGGGAATAATGCCTTCTCTTGAAAAAAACTATTTTGGACCTGCGTTGGCACTTTGGATCTTTATACCAAGTTGGTTATTGTAGCTTCTCACGACAAGTTTCTATACCACGTAAGACAGTTTGTTTCTATATATACAATTACAAAGAGCTGTGGAACTGCAAGTACTTCTAATTAAACAGTGCTAAGTTAACAGTTTTTTATTTGGATTCATATTTGGGTTCCGTCAGGTATGGCTATTCGCATATAAGACAGTATACGTAAATCCTTATTTTTACTGTATAATGATATTTATAGGCCTTTAAAAATAATAAAGTTAAATATGATATCTACTATTACAAAATAATAATAAGTTAATATTAATAATTAATTTACATAACTATAAATCTTTTTAATTAATAGTCATATTATATTAACAATTTATCTTATAAATCTTTATTATTAATAATAAATAAGCATAATATTGATGTTGGTGTCTGTCCTAGTCCATGAGCGAGAGATCTCATCAACCAACTGATCGCAAGTCTTGTTTGATTTTTACTGCATCCACGGTTTTTGCCCGTACATTTTTCCTTATTAAAATGTATAACCAAAAAAATCAGAGATGTCAAAATTTAGAGGCAAATACATTAGGTTCGATGTAGGGCACATGATTTTTCTACTGGATTCCTCACAGGTTTGCGCAAATGTTAATCCACAATTATTCATATGAACCTAAACAGCACCCCAGACAAATCGGCTCCGAATCCAGACCGGTTGCAAACTGGATCCAGATTTGGGCATTGGAGGGTACCAAACAGTAGCATTGACGTTAACCATAAAAGTTTAAGATCCCCAACAAATCATGAAGGGTCATTCTTGACCAGCAGGTAATCATGCTAAAATACAGGAAGATACAGATTAGAAATTTAAATCAATGAAAACGAACTTACTTCCAAGTATAGCAAACAAGATTTAGTTCCCATACAAATAGACAAAATGTTACAAGAAAAAAGAACAGAAGATCTGTTTACCAAATTCCTTCAATAACTTTTCCAAGAAAGCTAGAAGAGAGTTGACGCGCAAGTCCTTGACTCAGATCATAGACATTTAAGACAACCTTCTCTCCCTCCTGCAAAATGAAGTTTTATATAAATTTTCAACACTACAATAGAACCACTCAAACACAACAAACAGCACCCTTGTGACTTAGTCTATGTTAATAATGTTGTAGTATTTCCATCATAAGAGTACAAATGAAATTCAATTGCCAGAATGTGAAACACAAAAACACTCTCAGCACTCAGTGAAGAACTAAACTACAATTATCATTTACAAGAAATATATTAATTAAAAGAATAACCCCTCAATGTGTATTTTAAATTTTAATCTATTATAACTCTATTCAAAGCATACAGCGTAATCATACCCTAACCCTTAGTACTCGTCTCTCATACAGTCTCAGATATGTATATGTCTCCAAACATTGGAGACTTGAACTGACTAAAAATTACATAACAGATTGTAATATTTTTATTTTCTCAAAAAAAATTATCAGTTTTTATAGTAGTAGAAAATTTCCTTAATAAATGATAGAGGCAATAAGAATCATCAAAAGATAGTTTCACAGAATGTTAGAGATACGGTCATGAATTCTAGCACAGGCATGCACAGAACATTCAACAGACATGAATGAAGACTGCAGGTTACTGGCAATTATTGTTCACAAACTTCATGCTCAATGAGCATCACCCGTATAATCTGACCAAAATGAAGAATTCAAAGCACTTCGAAGAAACTAAAACAAAGGCTATACCTATTCAATTTCATGAGTGGAGGAACTATTGGAAGCCCAACCCACAATGCAGGAAGAATAGAACTTGTGAGGGACTGTTAGCTTGGTGCTCAAGCACCAAGAGGTACGAACAAGTGGTCCTATATTCAAGTCCAAGCTTGCTTGTGCTTTTGAAAATGGCTCCACTCCATAAGCTAGGTGTCTCAAGCCAATGTGTGACTTTGAGGGGACCCTTGGCTGGTCAGTAGACATACCATGAAAGCGACAATCTAACCTATGCGAAGCAAGTAGCTCAGTGGGTATTGCTAGGTCCAACCTGTGAGAGGCAAGAAACTCAGTGGTAGAACACCCAAGCATGGCCCAGCAAGGTCCTACATTCATGTCCTAGCTGGTCCTACATTCAAGTCCCAGCTGATCCATGGTATTCTAATTCATCAGATCGCACTAAAAACAACCAAACCCAAGCATGCCCCTACAAGGTCCTACATTCCAGTCCTAGCTGATACATGTTATTCTAATTCAACAGATCCCACTAAAAACTTTTGCTTGTTTGAGTTTACAAAATTGTTTTAAGCAAGACTCATTTGGAATTTTCCATCTGAAAAGTTTTCTTTCTAATGATAACAATCACCCCTTTTGACTTTCAGCAATAACTCTTTTCTCTCTCTCCTATTGGATACATGGCAATGTGATAAACCACATAGTAATAGTGATAACTCCTTTTCTCTCTCAGCAACAAACCTTGTTCCTCTCTCAACTATGAGATATTTAGAATTGCAGTAGATCGCATTGAAAATGAATCTGAAAATGGCAGTTTCTCCCACTTTAGTATCAGTCTGACAAGGATGAGGCTCCTGAAGAGGCATATCACTAATCTATATGCAATAGAAGGTCCCAGAAAATGCGAGTACTTTGGCTGCCCGAAGATCAGAACTTCAAACAGAACAGCTACTGTAAGCGAGGGAAAGTTTCATCAATGTTTGCCAAACCGAATTGAAAATGTCCTTTAGCCAAAAGACAGCATATGATTGGTCTCAACAAATCATTTCAAAGAGTTTTACTTCTTGATAAAGTTCACTGAGAGCCCTCAAGCTAAGCGTTCCTTATCTCATTAGCCTATGTTACCATAAAAGCTCCTAAACTAACTCAGGAACATTCTCTGGAAATTTAGAAGGCCTCCCCCTTTACTGGAACACTAGATAAGAAAAGAAATATACCATGAATATTGAGTCTTGACACACTACATGTGTGGATGATGTGTGATCGCTAAGATTCCTAAAAACAAAGACATAACCTATGTGTCTTGTGGCCTCCATGTGTACAGGGTTTGAGAGCTATGAATTCTAAAAACAAAGACATAACCCATGGGTATTGATGCCTCCATGTGTGGACATGGTAACAGCTAAGAATTCTAAAAACAAAATAGGACTACTCTAAAAACAAAATAGGACAACGGGGCCACTGCAATAATCTTTTACTGTGCACAAAAGTTTTGTCTCTTTGTTCTATCGAAAATTAGATTTCTCAAGAGCTATATCATATCCATCAACCATTCAGCTAACCTCAAACTCATTTCTCTGATGATTATTGCAGGTTAATTTTGAGAGAAGATTGACCAGAGAAGGAAAACTTTCAAGCGAAACAATTCAACTTTAACCATCACAAATTGTAGGATGATTCATACTGCAGAAGTTATAACCACCATATGGGAGCGGGATCATAGTGTACTAACATTGGGGTAAACTAGAAGAACAAACTAGGTTCAAATTTCTCTCGAGCAATAACCATTCAAATTTCTTGCAATCCATAGCCCCACTGTTAATTTTGCCAGCTGTGGCCATCCAAGAATGAATCCATTTAAGAGTTACCCGGCCTTAATAGAGAATGTTCAAGAATTAACAGCTGAATATGTCATTATCAACAACCTATGACCTCGCCTAAGATTTGTCCAGATTAGAAATAAAAACAGTACATTAGGTACCCACATGAACTTCCCATCTCAATGAATGCTTCTATAATCCCTCAAAGTTCAATTCCACGACACAGGCATAGCGTATTTTCGAAACTTGGCTTTAGATTTGGCTGTGCTCGGTTGCATTTGAGACTGGACCTTGTAAGAGATAACTAATGCATGACTTTCAGATGGAAAACCAGATGATGAATTTGATTTCCAGTGTAAAGACCGTATGATAAACTGTTTCACATATTTAATTGCCCAGGAAATCTCAGCCAACATCACTGTATGCCGTGGAAACATAAAACCTCCGATACAACTCAAAATCATGCAGTAACACAAACTTCAAAGTAAAGTGAAAACAAAGAAAGTAAAACAAGTGGCAGAATTCATACATTTGATAGGCAGAGTAGTTTCTGGATTTAACTGTGTGTGATTTGTTTATCACAAAATATGATTCAAACCGTTGATACTAAACAAATGAGAGTCTATTTCGGTCGCTAAGATGATGAATCAAGGAGCCTGATTGAAATTGTTGATTTGTACATTGATATTAAACAAATCAAAGAGTTATGAATACTCTGCCTATCATTATGGACTGCAGAAATCTAATATCGCTATTATTACAGACTGTGGGAATCTAATGCCGCTTTCATACATTTGAATCACACAATTTTTTTTCCAATAAACAATTATCTACATGAAATATGTAACTCACCTCTGCCATACCCGCAACGCAACAAGCTATGTAAACCTCTGAAACATCCAATTGCAAACATTTAGATCAGTAAGCAAAAATTTCCAAAAACTATTAACCCAATTTTCATTCAAGCAGACACCAAGTTATTGATTTTAGCTAATTTCACACGCATTAATCCCCAAAAACAAATTTCTGTGTCAATTCGACCTAAACAAATGGTAATCCCAACAGTTTTTTGCCCTGGCAAGATTGACCTATCATTTTATTCTTTGAAAAAATAACCCTCCCTCAAAACCTCCCCGACCCGCTTGAAAAAAAAAAAAAAAATGTCAACAAATCCTAAAAACAGAGCCCATACTTTAAATTCAAACCCTAAATTCGAACGCCTCAAAAAATTAATCATAAGAAAAATAAAATGTCTGATAACTCATGACAAACCAGAAGAGAAAATCAAAACAAGGCAGAGAGGGAATCGTAATTACCTCTAATGAAATGAACACAAATCCGATTCCAACGTTCTCTGCGAGAATATTTTTAAAGAAGTCCCGCCCAAGTAAATAATAAAAATGGAACCTTCTGGAGGGGCCGACACCTTTTTTGAGGAGTCGTCCTTGTCTATCACTACCTGCCAAGACGCATATGCATTCGACACGTGTAACACATTCACAATTATATATTATTAAACAAAGCCAAAAATAAAAATATAGTTAGTAGTCATGTAAGAAAGGATTTGATATATTTTTGATTGGGTCAATATTCAAACTTGCCTCTATCAAAGGCGGCCAAGTCGTGGAATACTTTTTATTCAAGCCAATAGGAGAGTTATTTTCCAAGTTTTTAGGGGCTCATCAAATGGAGAGTGTGGAGAGGTACCTTCCACATTTATGGAGACAACTCTCATGCAATAGGCTACTTCCAACAATTTTATTGGAAAGGTTTTAAAATTATAGATTGCTGATTTAATTTTTTATTGTGTTATTTTTTTTTTAATTTGATTTTTTATTGTGTAATTTTTTTTTGAAAAAATGTTATTTGACATTTAGTATCAAATTCTATAATCTATTATCAAAGAGAGGAGCAAGACAAGAGAAGATGTATGAATAATTATTATTTTCTATTAATAATAGTTTACAAATACATCATTGCTTTTACAAGATTTCAACCATCAAGATTAATCAAAAAATTGTATGATCTTAACGAGTTGTTTCAGTAGTCTAAACTAAAAACTGAGGGCTTAATCACTTTACAAAACATTGTGTATCATCGATCCAGTTTATATAGAACAAAATAGAAAGCATTGGTCTTCAGTCCCATGACCTCACAATCTTATTGCTCACTTCGGCCTGATCTGTCTCATGGGTACCCAGTGGTGGATCAATATCAGGTGTTGCAACATGGTCCCATATGTTGGCATATCTGATGCAATGATGGCAAGTGAGTTTTGGAGATGTCATGATGTAGATTTGATTACAGGATAATTGGATATTATGTTGTCATTGATGTCAACTTTTGACTTTGTGTTCATAGTATGTTGCTAAGCATAGTTGTGATGAATGATGAGTTGCAGTGAGTTTTAGTGGTTTCTATCTTTATGGGAGACTTGGGTGTGTCTCTATAAGTCAAATGCATGATCGTTACTGCTGAAGTGATCTTATGTGGAAGTTATGATCGGTTGAAGTATAACAATGCAGCTGCTATAACAGTTAATGGTAGTTGATAGATGATTTGAATGTCTTTTCAAATCTTTGTTATATCTTGTGATGCAGTCATAGGATATGGTGGTCAATAGTGTTCAGATCCTACAATTGCAACTGCAACTAATTTGAGTGACCGGTGTGAAGGATAAATGATTGGTGAGCAGAGACAGAGTTATTAATAGGTTACAGAGTTTGTGTTCTTGAGCGATAGTTGATAAATCTTTGACTGGTGATCGATGTTGAGGTTGTGATGAAATTGGTTGAGGCAGTCATGATTTGGTGATGTGTTTTCATGATTGGAGGTGATGATCTGGCATCACATTATTCGATGCTAGCATGTGGAGAAGATTATTGAGGAAGCTTGTGTTTGGTCAAAATGTGTTTGACTCCTTGACACAACATTTTATGTAAATTGTTATATTGGCCGATGTGATCTTGGAAATATGTTTTGTCTATTTAATTTTGTTATGTGGCGCGTTGGATTTGAGCGGGATGTTTGTAATTCTATTTTAGGATTTGATTAAGGTGGTGGACTTAAAAATTCAATATATAATGGATGAAGTTGAAGGTTGAATGTGTTTATCGTGTGTTAGACAAGTGCGGTGAAAAGTGTGAGTTGTGATCAAGCCAAAGAAGATTTAAGTGTGTTGAAAAGAGATTGTGTTCTTCAGTGGATCTAATCAAGCAGAGGTAGTGTTATTTTACAGATCATTATTTATTGTGTTCCCTAACAGTTGCAGCAAGTTAAATCCCTTAATAGGGTATATCCTAACAGATCTTTGTAGTAAAACCTCTAACAAGGTGACACTTTGACAAGTGTTTAAAGTCCTCTAACAAGGCTACTCTTAACAGGGTAAAGGTTCTAACAGGCCTAAGGAAAATCCCTTAACCGGGTAGCACCTAACAGTGTTGTTGTAAACTCGTAACAGGGTTAAGCTCCTCATAGGCCATACTTCAGAAGAGTACATCATTTAGTGGGTACTAATCCCTACTATGGTTTTTTCCCTATTTTGGTTTCCACAAGATAAATTTGTGTGTCAAATGTGTGGATGGACTTGCATGTTTATAGTTTTCATCTATTGAATGTATGGTTAATCTTTTGAATGGTGGTTTAAGTATAAGAGGTTATAAAGATTGGATTATATGGTACATTACTGGTTCACCCCCCCNTCCCCCCCCCCCCCCCCCCCCCCTCAGTAATCTAATCTTAGGACTAACAATTGGTATCAGAGCTTTGGTCCTCTGTTGTGGTGAAGCTTTACACCTTGGGGTAAAGATCTGAAGATGATGAGAAAGGAAGGTCCTAAATTCACAAGAGAAAACTACCCAGTTTGGTGTGGTTGCATGAAGCTCTATCTTAAAGGTATGGGTGATCAGTATTGGGATCATGTGGTAAATAGGTATATTGTCCCTTCAGGAACCTTGACTGTAGATCAATTGAAGGTAAGACAAGAACGTACTGCTACTATGGAAGCTATTGCTAGTACTCTTTCAAATGCAGAGTTTATTGATGTCAAAGACTTGGATACTGCTAATGAGATGTGAGAGAAGTTGAGGATTGTCCATGGTGGAGATCCACATGTACAGAAGGCAAAGGTTGATAACTTGAAAGGAAAATATGATGATATGAGGATGCAAGAAAATGAGAACATTAAGCAATATAGTCAGAGAATCAAAGTTGTTGTTGTTATTCAAGGTGCCCGTGGTAATCTTCCTGAGGGGGGTGTGGTAAGCAAAATATTGAGAACTCTATTGCCTCAGTATGTTATTAGGGTTTCATCTATTCAAGAGCTCAGATATCTAGGAACTTTTACTATTACTCTTGATGCATTAATGGGGAAATCAACTACATTTGAGTTAAGCAATTATGATAATAGTATGCCAAAAGTTGAAGCTGATTTCAAGTCATCATTGACTCTTGCACCATCTAGGAAAGGAAAGGAGACATCTAATAGTTCTTCAACATGTTACTCTAATGATTATAAATCTATCTGTAGACATTAAAAAATATCTTAATTCCTCTATTAATTAAATTATTGATTTAATCAATTCACTTAGTCTTTTTAAAATTAAATAAATTTTATTAATTTAATTTTAAGCCTTTTATTTTATTATTTAAATAAATATTATTATTTAGATAATTCATTAGTCTTTTTCTCTTTTAAATTAAATAAATCTTATTTATTTAATTTTGAGTTTTTTTACCTCTATTAAATAAACATTTTTGTTTATTTTATAAATTCACTAATTTTTTTCTTCTATTTTCCTAGCCAATCATGTGCAATCATATGGATCAACTCCAAAATTTTGAGCCTATGACACTTGGCACTCGTCTCTTCATTTGACTTTTATTTTAAAAGTCGTCCACTCTCTTTAACCACTTAATCCTAGCCACTCATTCATTTAACCTTTTAATCTCATTCACCCAAGTCAAACCCTACCTGACCTATTAATCATAGCCACTCATTTTCCACCTCTTAATCCTAGCCCTTCATTTTCATGACAAGTCCATAAAAGGAGGCCTCACTCCTCATTTGCAACTAGTGGTTGCATTTTAGAGCATTTTCTTGAGCATCTTGAGCACTTTTTAGTCTTCATTTTATTTAGTTTCTTTGAGCATTAGATCATCTAGATATTACATGTTAGGCAATAGAATAAATCTAGTGTTGTTTCAATCTTGCATTTTCATTCTTAGTTTAGCTTTTATTTGAATCTAGTTTGTTAATCTCTTACATAGACCTTGCATTTGCATTCATCATTTTGTGAATATTGGAGCAAGTTTCACATACTTGCTCCCAATCCTTCACCATCAATCATATTGTTTTGTGTTGGGAGATCATACCCACAAAATCTCTTAGAGAAAATCAAACAAGTCTTGGGTGTACTTGTTTTAGCTCATTGGAAGTTGTAGTAGAAATTTAATTGCATTTCAATAGAATACTTTGATTATTTCATATTTTTTGTGTTTGAATGTTTTTGTTTGTTGTGCAGCTGTAGGTATTTTCATACCACTACCTCCTCGTCATCATTATTCATCCTTCCCTAATTGGTGGATCTTCATTTTCTTTTCTTTGACATGATATCGACTTTGACACCGCATCAAAGAGGGGCAAAATGTAGACATCCAAAAATGTCTTAGTTCCTCTATTAATTAAATTATTGGTTTAATTAATTCACTTAGTCTTTTCAAAGTTAAATAAATTTTATTTATTTAATTTTAAGCTTTTTCCTCTATTATTTAAATAAATATTATTATTTATTTAGATAATTCATTAGCCTTTTCTCTTTTAAATTAAATAAATCTTATTTATTTAATTTTGAGCATTTTTCCCTCTATTTATTAAATAAATATTTTATTTTATTTTATAAATTCACTAATCTTTTTCTTCTATTTTCCTAGCCAATCATGCGCAATCACATGGATCAACTCCAAAATTTTGAGCTTGTGACACTTAACACTTGTCTTCTCATTTGACTTTTATTTTAAAAGTCAACTACTCTCTTTAACAACTTAATCCTAACCACTCATCCCTTTAGCCTCTTAATCTCCTTCACCCAAGTCAAACCCTACCTAACCTTTTAATCATAGCCACTCATTTTCCACCTCTTAATCTTTGCCCTTCATTTTCATGACAAGTCCATAAAAGGAGGCCTCGCTGCTCATTTGCAACTAGTGATTGTATTTTAGAACATTTTCTTGAGCATCTTGAGCACTTCTTAGTCTTCATTTTATTTAGTTTCTTTGAGCATTAGATCATCTAGATAATATATGTTAGGTAATGGAATAAATCTAGTGTTATTTCAATCTTGCATTTTCATTCTTAGTTTAGCTTTCATTTGAATCTACTTTGTTAATCTCTTGCATAGACCTTGCATTTGCATTCTTCATTTTGTGAAGATTGGGACAAGTTTCACATACTTGTTCTTAATCCTTCACCATCAATCATAGTGGGATTTATTGTATTGTGTTGGGAGAGCATACCCACAGAATCTCTAAGAGAAAATTTAACAAGTCTTGGGTGCACTTGTTTTAGCTCATCAGAGGTTGTAGTGGAAATTTTAGTTGCATTTCAAGTTCATTAGCATGCTTTGATTACTTTATATTTCTTGTATTTACATGCTCTTGTTTGTTGTGCAGCTGTAGGTATTTTCATTGCATACAATATCTTGTATGAAGAAAGAAAACAAGAATAATTGGAAGCTTTATTTGCTAGAAGAATGCCTAGAGAAAAAGGTAAATATAAGGGTAAGTTGCCTTTGAAGTGTTTTGCATGTAACAAAATTGGACATATTGCTTCTAGATGCCCTAACAATGACAGGAAGGAAAAGCCAAGAAGATTCGAGGATAAGAACAAGAAGGCATGCTACCTAGATGGGGAAGGTGTTATCGACGAGGAATCAGATGGAAGATGTGGTGGTCCCACAATAGTGTGTCCCACTTTTTGGCCAACTTTGACACTGAGATCAATATTCTGAGGAAAAACTTCACTTTCGAACACCTGTTGCCGCAAAATTATTAGGAATTTGAAGATGATGTAAAATAGAGTCTTTTAGAATTTTCTTTCTAGTTTCTAAATATATTTTTCTTTTTTAAATGAAAATTCATTTTTCATTCTCCTTCGAAAAAGTGGTTTGTGTGAAAAATAGTGTTTTTAAGGAGTGACTGTCACTTGGATTAGCATAATTTTTTTTAAAAAATTGATAATGATGTAAGTTTTTCAAGGTTATATTTTTAACTTCAATATCTAAAGGATGCAATTGGTTCCATTCATTTTGGGTCATTATTTCATAATTTATTAAGTTCTAAAGTGACACTAACTGTAAGTTAGACATAGGGTCTTTTGGATCGCTCTAACTTGATCTGTATATATCAAAATTAATTTTCTTCTTTTCATAGAAACATAACACAAATAATCTTTTCCTACATATTTTTCATAATTTTTTTTTTGTAATTTACTATTTTTCCTAAAGCCTCGAAGAGACAGGTTGTTGAATGACCAAACAACCTATGTTTATTTAAAGTAAAATTTGAAAGTGACAATGAACTCAATATGTATTAAAATTATATTCATTAGAAAGTTTGCTCTGAATAACATCATCTGACATCATGTGTTTCAAAAAATCATCTTGTTTGGTCCTTGTCTCAAGCCTTGAAAGGCCATTTTTTTGGAGTTTTCTTTTTTCCTTGGGGCAAAATTTCAATTTTGGGGTCTTCACTCGAAGACCCCCTTTGCACGAAGGTTTCTAGAGGGGTTTGTGCAAAGGGGTCTTCGCTCGAAGACCCTCATGGTAAAAGTCCAATGGGAAACTCCCCGCTGGAATTTTACCCAACCTAGTTTGCCCGAACTAGGTCAACTAGTTATGTTTTTTTTTAAGAAAAATAATTGAATGGTATAAAAGTAAAGCTTTTTTTTCATTTTTCATTGAACTGCAATAAGTTAGTTCATATTTTCTATTATTGTTCAATTTTTACAAAAGCATTTTTTTGGAGGAGAATTGTTATTTGTATTTTTTCAAAAGCATAATTTTGGAGAGGAGAATTACTATCAAAGTAATTTTTCTAAGACATTTTTTTGAAGAGGGGAATTTTTATTTCCAATCTTTTGGAAGACATTTTTGGAGAGAAGGAATAGGGAACAAGAAGGGAAGACAAAGTAAATCTGCTAGAAAAAGGTCTCTTGGTACCGAACAAAGAAATTGTGAATTTGCATTGACATATTATCATAAAACTAAAGAAGGTATGGACCTAGACCTCTAATTTTACATACCCAAATTTTATGGACCTATATGGTTTATTTTTCTCTAATTACATTCATTTTTCTACATGTAGCTCCCAATCAAAATGATCAAGGTAAAGGACAAGCTCAAGTAGGAGGGTCAAGTCAAGTTGAAGAATTGCACATTGAAGAAGGGTCAGGATCACTCCCTACGGAAGCTCATACAATGGATGTTGGAGAAGATTCAGCATCACGTGCTCCTTCTGGTATGGATGAACTTATAAATCTAGCTCAAACTATAAAAATAAATATTAATTATAGAAACTTAGATCATTTACTTATGATGGATGTGGAGAATTTGAGATCACTAGCCAATGTTAAACCCTTAAGTCTTGGTAAGAAGAGGTCAATGAATATGATAGCAAGAGAAATATTGGTTAAATTTGATAATTTTTAAACACTTGAACAAGCCCAATTGCTTTTAGTTGTACTTATAAACAAAAAGTTGGAAGGGGCATTAAAATTATTGGGTATTGACATAACATCAAAGAAGAGAAAATTTGTTGACATGTGTATCGTCTTAAAATGGAAGCACTTCCATTTGGATGAGTTTAGCACCCTCGTTTAGTATGATTGCATAATAGATTTGCATGTTTACATGTTTAGGTGAAATTAGGGTTAGGATCTTATGGATCCTCCTGGATTTTTCCTCTCCATGGCTCTTCTTTCTAGGTAGGACCAATGTATTGGTCCTCCTAGGCCTCATCTTACTCTCTCTCCAGGTCTTTTAGGCCTTCTTAACACTCTGACTCATTCCCCCACCTTCCTAGGTCCCCGATTGACCTGGGAACCTTTTTGTCACATTCTGTTGACCTTCTTGAAAACTCAGGACTGGGTCAAGGTCTACCTTGTCCTAGGACAGGGCCAAGGTCGACCCTATCCTAGGATAGGGCCGAGGTCAACCCTATCCCCTGACAGGTGTTGGTTCCCGTTTTCAGATCTGGAGCTTATCAGGGTCTGAAACTTGAAATAGGTCCCCAGGTTCGGATGCGGAAGTGTTTTCTCTGATATTCGAATTAATATATTTTCTCCTTAGTTGGAAAATGTGATTGGACCATGATTCGAGGTGAAATTTGAATTTGGATCCATTGCATTGCCCTAGGAGACCTATATTGAAATCTCTATATAAACACTCTCTTTTGCCTTCATTT
>MU224771.1:368112-398909 GCA_018584345.1 Thuja plicata | reverse complement strand
CCTTGTAAACTCCAGTATCTGATATACTCTCTACTCACACCGGCATAGGATAGCTCAGGATCTACCTCTATATCCTCTGTCCCCTCCGTATCACTATCCACGATATCAGCTACTGTCGGTCTATGTATAGCACCGGGTCTCTGATAGTATCTCACCGGGTATGCATACCGGGGTACTACCTGAGGGACTCCCTGTATCAAACCAAACTGCCTCATCACCCTATTATAATAATAAGGCATCACGACATGCTGGGTAGGGCCCTTTAGCAGCTTGCGCTGTTGTGAGTGTCTCAACTTTTGTCGGGTATCAGGCCACTCCATCATTTGACAATATGGTCTCCAAATCACATCAGTCCTTGATATACGGTCAAAGCATACCCTCCAATAGAGGATATCTCCGTGCTGCAAGACACCAACCAACAGATAGGCATAGGCTCTCGATGTGCTCACATCTATCATCACAGGAGTACCCTATGGTCGTGTGCATGCATAATGCTCAAACATCCACACCTGTAGTAATGTGCACACTGCAAGACTCTCCCACTGAAATCTCACCAACTGACTCAACTCATGATAAAGATGAGCCAACATGTTGCGGCCCCATAAGACAATGACTCTGTCACTCTCCATCCTGCATATGAGATGTGTGAATGGTGCTGGAAAAATTGTACCCTTTGTGTTGGGCACTACAACCAAGGCAACAATACAAAGCATCACCCTCCGTACTAAGGGTGTCAGACCTGCTAGTATGGCTGCCAATGATATCTGATCTGATCGGGTCCTCATTTGTGCTACCCGTCCCAAACAATACTCCATATCTACAAAAACCTCAGATGAATCCCGTGGTCCTCTCAGTCTGACAGGCTCACCTAAGACTGGAAGCCGCAGGATCCTATACACATCCTCCAAAGTGATGGTAATCTCGCCTAATGGAAGATGAAACGAGCATGTATCCTTGTCCCATCTCTCTATAATGGCCAATATCATCGACCGATGAAGCCTCAGCTGTGGTAGAACTGCCACCCAATACAGTCCTACATCTCTCAATAACTGAATCTCCTCTGGCTGTAGCTTGGAGACACGCCTTCTGACATATATAAGTAGCCCTCCGAAGGGATTCTCTCGCAGACAGACTGGATCCTGCAAGCACAGACATGAACCATATTAGACCTTCTAAATCAGCTAACTTCAAAATCTACCTTGACCTAGATAGGGTTGACCTTGTTAGGACAGGGTCGACCTTTATGGGTCAGGGTCGACATTTAGGGGTCAGGGTCGACCTACTCCCCAACAAGGATAGAACCTTCCCAGACAAGGTCGACCTTAAAGGGTTAGGGTCAACCATACTGGGACAGGGTCGACCTTCTTGGGTCAGTGTTGACCTTCCCTGAAAAAACATTAAATTTTCAATCACAGGTACTAGAAATAGGAACATACCTCAGGCAGTGGCTGTCGATTGGCTACGCACTCCCTCAGGACCTCCATGCGGCTCGCTCGAAATTCTTCTCTCTTCAGCATCCTATCTCCTTCTCCAAACTCTGCAAATGGTAAGAATGAGGAGGTAAGTATCTCTTTCTCCTATTTATAGGCTGTAAATTAGGGTTTTTCTAGGGTTTCATCTCGAAATATTTAGGTTAAACTCGAATTTTCCTTCTATATGCATTTAGATAGACATTCACTCTTTTCATCATAACTTGAGTTTGGTAGCTTCGTTTTCAGTGCCGTTAGAAGCATTGGAATCATGATTCAGATACCTAACCTCTTGAATAGTTTGGGAAGGTTTACGAAACTTCTAACTAGTTTAGGAAATCACTTTTCAACATCTTGCATATTCAGTATATAGAACTCACCTTATCACCCTGTTTCACCTTCCATGAATTAGTAAGCTGAATCAGGGGGGGCATAAGGGACTCTATATACTTCTCAAGATCATCATAGTAAGATCTAGGTGTTCTTTGGATTTTCATTAACTTTGTGTGTTGCAGGATGCGGATACTAATGGTTTCTTGCAGGATATTCACATTGAGGACTTGGCTATATCCTTTTTATACTTTATGATGATTTCTTACTTTAGCTTGCATATTCACATAGTATCATATCTAAGCTAAAGTGGGGGCTAAATGTATCATCTTAAAATGGAAGCACTTCCATTTGGATGAGTTTAGCACCCTCGTTTAGTATTATTGCATAATAGATTTGCATGTTTACATGTTTAGGTGAAATTAGGGTTAGGATCTTATGGATCCTCCTGGATTTTTCCTCTCCATGGCTCTTCTTTCTAGGTAGGACCAATGTATTGGTCCTCCTAGGCCTCATCTTACTCTCTCTCTAGGTCTTTTAGGCCTTCTTAACACTCTGACTCATTCCCCCACCTTCCTAGGTCCCCGGTTGACCTGGGAACCTTTCTGTCACATTCTGCTGACCTGCCTGAAAACTCAGGACTGGGTCGAGGTTGACCCTTTCCTAGGACAGGGCCAAGGTCAACCCTATCCTAGGTCAGGGTCGAGGTCGACCTTGTCCTAGGATAGGGCCAAGGTCAACCCTGTCCCCTGACAGGTGTTGGTTCCCATTTCCAGATCTGGAGCTTATCGGGGTTTGAAACTTGAAATAAGTCCCCAGATTCGAATGCGGAAGTGTTTTCTCCGATATTCGAATTAATATGTTTTCTCCTTAGTTAGAAAATGTGATTGGACCATGATTCAAGGTGAAATTTGAATTTGGATCCATTGCATTGCCCTAGGAGACCTATATTGAAATCTCTATATAAACACTCTCTTTTGCCTTCATTTGATCATGGAATGAGATGAAACGAAATTGGGAGATTACATGATGGAATGATGAGGCAAGAAAGTAAGAGGATGATATAGAAGGACAAGCTAGGAGGACATATCATCATATTCAATCAAAATCATTCTTCAAAGACAAGTTATTGTGGATCTTCATTGAAGCAAAAAGGCTTTCTTTTTAGATCTACCATCTTCAACATTCAAGCATTCAAAGGACATTATCATGGGGTAGCAATTATGAATTGTGAGTTGATAGGAATACTTTAGCCTTGGGGGCTTGGTATGTTTTCTTTATCATATTCAAATCTATGCATTGCTTTCTCATTTCAATGTTATGTTAGGATTGTTAATCTAGAAGATTAGATCTTGATATTGCATGTTCAAAAGACTCTTTCAAAGAGCAACACACACACACAATATACAATCTATATACTCGACTATTCGTGGAGGTGGAAACCACCAAAATGGGGGTTTGACTAAGGAAAAACCCTATATAACCACCCCAAAACCCCCTTTTTAGATATTTGCAGGTACATGACAGAGAATTCAAGGCCAGATCTGGATACCCTTTTCAGATTTCTTTCAGACTGTGCGAACAGGGACACTTTCAGAGTTGAGGAGGTCAAGTTGGCAAAAGTGGTACAGAGTTGACCTTTTTCATCAGATGACATCAGAACAAAAAAATATTTCTGGGTTTTGTTAGTCTCTGCGTTTCGGTTCGGTATCAACTGTCAGCATCTCCAGAAACAGTCTACATAACTCATAAAATGAGTTTTTCCAGATCTACTATGTCATGAGGTAGGCATCTTATCACATCATTCTTTACATGCTCTTTTCCATCCTTTTGATCAATATAATTAAATGTAATATCCTAAATTTGGACATAGGATTTCCCTTCATTATACAAATCTTATTTAGGAGATCTAGGGCATTCAAAAACCCTCCAAATTTAGGCATTACAACATGCAAACTGATATGATTGAAAATATTAGAGAAGGTTTGAACCAGGTAGGGAAGCGATCTTGAACTAAAGATAAGACCATTGCAAGAGAAGTTATGTTGACATCCTGTTGAGCGTTGTTTTGACACAAGCCAACTTGCTAGGATATCAAGATTCAATTTCCTGTCTTGAAATAATAATGAAGTTATTCCCAAGGTTCTTCGGGGTCGGGTCACAACATGCTTGGTTGCTCAGTTGAAGATTAATGTGATTGTTCACGAGGAGGCCTTTGCTGGTATGTTCAAGACATCAAACTGCAAAACACTTTAGTTCTTTTTTGGTATTTTCCATTTTAACATATATGGGTGTTGTAAATAAAATGCAATTTTGTATTTTTGAAGATGTGGATTTTCATAATTAAAAGACAGAATTAGAAGAGATTTAAAGTAACGAGGAATAAAATAAAGTGCTGAAAATGAAATCCTACGGACATAAACCATTGTAAATCCTTCCTTGCAAATTGAATGGTGAAGAGATTTGGAACAAACCCACGAAGCATAAATCAAACCAAGTCACAATTCAATACCCCACGGATGCAAGTGTTAGGAGAGAAGATGAATTCACTCGTGCAAGATATTCATAACCTATCAAATCATGAAGCCACCAAGGTGTGTGCACCCATGAGACAGATTTATCGTAAATCCTAAAAATAATCTCTTCCACGCATTCGTCACAGCAAGGTAAATAAACAATAGCAAACTCCAACTAGAAGAAACGCGAATCCGAAGCACAATAAACATGAGGCTCTTTGAAAATAATGAATAATGCAAGCATACATCTAATAATTTCGCATAGGTAGCAACAATTCACACACCATGGATGAAGCACCAAATGTAGATTTTTATTGTATTCAGAATTTGACCATTTACATTGATTTGTGGTTACAATATATAGAGTTTTGGATCTACAAGTCTGAATGCCGAAATTAGGGCATCAGAGAGTCTAAATTAATAAACATAAACTAAAACTAGAACTTTGCTGAAGGGAAACTACTGCTAACTAATACTAGAAATCTTGCATGGATTCTTAAATCCATTTACAATCAGCTTGCCCATGCAATAAGGGTCAAACTCGCCAAGAAGAGAAAGAGAAAATGAGGGTTTCTTCTGAAAACTTGGAGTCTTCTTCTCGATTCTTGGAGTTTTCCTTGGATTCTTCATCTGGAGGCTCTTCTAGCAGTGGAGAATGGTAAGAGACCCTTAGTCCCTTCAAAATGAACTCAAGTTAACCATCAATCTAATCCGGAGTTCAACTGGTGTGCAAAAATGTGATCTAGCTGGAAACACCCAGATTTTCAGACCCTGACCTCAACTCTGAAACTTTTTATGCCCCAAAACTGCTTAAGTGTTGAACAACAAAATTCTGGTCCAAAGTTCGGACTTGTCGGAAGCCGAAAAGGCTGAAATATTTGGAAGGCCGCAAAATCAGAGGGCCAAAAGGCCGAAGATCTTGGAAGGTCAAAAGGCCAAAAATTGAAGGGCCGAAAGGCCGAAGAATTACATTGCTTGCGGGGCCAAAAGGTCGAAGGACTGAAAGTCGCATGTCCTAAAGGGGCCAAAAGGCCGAAACACCGAAACTTGCCTTAGGGAATTATGTTAAGTGCTGGAGATTGCTTCTTCAAAATACTCAGTGGTTCAAGGGGTTAGTTTGGGAATACTTTTGGGTGTGCAGCTCGGAGCCTCTGTATGACCTCCTGAACTTCCTTGTAGTTTATCTTCTTTCTTTTCACCTTGTTAACCTTTCGTTCTTGCTTTTCTTTGAAAGTGGTTAGCTCAGAAGAAAAGAACTGGATCTCCTCTTCATGGTTTGTCATCTCTTCTTTTGAATAAAATAATTGTTGCAAGGCTTCCTTGGTCTCTATGCTTGCCATAATGTCTCTGAATTGTTTGACCACTTCTTTAGATGGCCGTAAGTTATGCTTAGCTTCATCCCGATACAAATCAAGGTCAGTCACTGCGAAGAAAACATCTATTTCTTCCACCCATTCCAAGACTTCTTTCTGCTTCTCCAATATGGAAGCTTGACATTTTTCATAAATGCTAATTATCTTGATTATGCACTTGATCCAAGTCTCAAAATTGTCTAGCTCCTCACCCTCATATATCTTTACCAGAATTTGGAAGCATTGTTTCTTAATGATCCGCAAATCTTGGAGGGTGGCTTTCCATTTGCTTGTCTCAGACTCCAAGCCACCCTCATTTTTCATCAAATCAATCAAATTTGTATCTTCTACTAGAATAACCCTATAAGGTTTGAATACCCGTTTGATGGCACCTTCCCCGTATTGTTCAAAATATTCCTTCCAATCTGCACTTGCTTTGATGAAGGATGGTGTTAACCCTGCCGACAAGTCTGGGGTGTTTCTCTTATCTAACATTGCCTGTAATGAGGCCTCTGGGCAGTTGGGGTCAATAGGACCAACCATTTTGTGAATGAACTTCTTCAAGGCTTCATTCTGTTCTGTCAAGGTTTTTATGGTCTCCTCGTCCTTGCTCATGAAACCCAGAGCATGTTTAAGCCCTAATGCTGCCAGTGTCTTGCTCCCTTCCCTGGTGGGTTCCCCCAAATCTACCTCCTCAAATGTGTAGTCTTCTGGATTTGCTTGTGTTTGAGCGGTGCTAGCAGATGGGACTGCAACCTGTGCCTTCCAGCGCCCCCTAGTGTCTTGAGTGACATAGGACATTGTCCGCGCTGGTAATATGATCTTTGTCTGATGAAAATCCTATCCTAAGGATGCTATATCTGTATTTTCCCCTTCATCCTCATCTTTATAAGTTCTTCTCCTTAACTGGATTTCTTTAGTAAACCATGTGGGCTTACTAGATGCAATGATAGGCTCATATGGGGTAACCTAAAGAACTGAATCCAAATTTTGGGACCCTAGAGCCATGTCTTTATCTGGCCCTTCTTCTTGTTCCTATCTATGTTCCCCTTCATTCATTTCTACTCGGTGTTCTTCTTCCTTTTCGATATCCTCTTCTGTCTTGTCTTATTCTTTCATTGCCTTATCTTGTTTTTCCTGGACTTTGTCTTCATCTTCTGAGGAGCTAACCAATATTTCAGTATTAAGACCAGTCATGACCTTTAATGTTGTCTCAAAAGGTGACATAGCCTCTATGGTTACTGATCCTCCAGGGGTCAGGATGTGGCAAGGCAAAGGGCTTGATGATGGTGGAGTAGGTGTTTGGAGATTTGGAATTAAAAGTGGAAGAGTAGTTGGAGTTGGGAGAAATGGTGGTGGAGTAGGAATAAGAGGTGGAAGAGTAGTTGGTGGAGCAAGAATGTGAGGGGGCGTTGTAACAACAATGATTTCTGTTCTGGGATCATTTCTAGTCACCTCTTGGGCGACTGGGGACTCTTGATTCTCGAGCCCTTGATCTGCTTTAGAGGTCTTTCCCACAATAGGTATATTTGGCTTTGGATTGGTAAATTGAGTGGGAGGTGGAGTTAGGGTTACCTATGGTTGGAAAAGAGAAGGACCACCTGCCTCATACCTAGTTGCATAACCTGGCATGTCTTGGCCTTGGTCCAAAAAACCTTCCAGAATCCAGACCCTCAAAGTCTGACATTTGGAACTCATCTAATCCTAGAGCATCCAAGGGGTTATCTTGCTCTTTAGGATCCTCTTGGTGTTTCCTACTAGTCTCCTTTTCTCTCCTTTTCTGAGACCTTGTCTTTTTGACTAGAGGGATCTCTCCTTCTTCATCTTCTTGTGGTTCTTCTTGTACGGTTTCTAATTATGGAGACACAAAAGATTTCTTCCTCTTATATGTCTTCTTTCCCTTTCTGGTGGCAGGAGAAGATTCTCTAGAAGTGGAGGGTCCTTCATCTTTTGAAACCTATGCTGGCCCCGTGGGAGGATCTATTTACCCAGTCATTCTTGTCTTAGGAGCCTTGTGCCTTGGGTTTGACCCATACTCCACTACACGTTCATGTCTATATACCCTGCTTGGCTTTTGTGGTGGTGCCTTCTTGTATTGCGGCACTGTAATTTTCTCTCCACGTTGTTTATCCACCTTCTTGGGTGGATCCATCAACATTTTCACAGGTATTGGGCTCATCTTGTAGGGCCTCTTGATCCATTTCTCTATTGTTCTCATCACATGCCTTTCCTGGAAATCAATATTATCATTTTCATCCTTATCAACCCCTGCGTTCATAATGAGCCTGTCATATATCTTGTCATCTGTGTAAATGGCCTCCAGGACCTCATCTGAGTCATACTCCCAAACTTTTGGGGGAATAGGAGTCTTTATGAATTCCTTTGCCAAGGTAAGAGTCATTCTACAATAATCCTGGATTTTGACCTCATGATCATCTAGAAAGTTCATCCAGTGATCCTCCAAGTGAGGTTCATGAATGTAGAACTTGCCAATAATGTGGTTGTAAGTGCCTATAGGGTCAAAAAAAGGTTGCACTATCTTGTAAAGTTGTAGGGGACAATCATCCCATTCAAAGGCCAAGGATTTATAGACCTTCATATCATGTATGGTATATGTCCCTAATGAGATGGGAAAATCCCAACAGTGCTTCTTCTTGTGCTTTATGTGCTCATATATATCTGCGAGTTTCCTGACAATTTCTAAAATAATTATCCAATCGGATGGATACCTGGGCAACTTCTTTGGTTTCAAAGTTTATCCTGCTATCTGGATGTAAGTGAAGGTTATGAATTGTATGTAATAGGCCCCTATGGTCCTTACCTTGGCGGTTGCTTCTTTTGACATCCTTTTTGCAAAATCACCCTCAATGGATCAAATGATTGCAAAAATGAAGGCGTCATTGACTATCCTGTAGTCTGGGCCATCCTCTGACATTTTTTCCCTTTTTTGTAGTTGGGGGTACACGATATGAGGCCATGCATTGGGATCATTTAGGTTTCCCCTCTTGATGAGTCCTGGGTATTCGCCTGTGCTGCCAATAGGTACACCATGTAGGTACTCATATAAAACTTGGGGTTGTGTTTCACTGACACCAGTTGTTCATCCAACTTGTCGCTGATGATGGTCCCCCAATCGAGCCTAGCCCTACGGCCTCTGATTCTCTCTATCAGAAGAATCATCCAATTCTCTAGTTGGGAGGATTGCGGTAATCCATATACTTGGCTTAGCATTGTTATGGTTGCCTTGATATCATCCTTCATGTATCCCCTCCTTAAGTCTATCTTGTCCAGCTTATTTTTGGGGAGAGGTTGCTTGAGGTAATTGTTATTGACTATTTCATAGGCCTCTTCCCCTTTGTGTCTGAACCACAAGTTTCCCTTCTCTATGAAAAATTCATACAACTTGTCTATGCCTTTATGGAGGTGGAAGACATCCTCTATGACGTCTGGCCTAATATCTAATACTACTTGGCCCTCTGTAGTCTAAACAACCTTTTTGTCAGAGTCATAATGGTTCGCCAAAGTCATGATCAGTTCAGATGAGGTCACAGCCACTAGGTGGGTTGTCGTGTTGACCAGTCCTGTTAATACCATTGAGGTACAATCCTTTGATCTCCCATCTGGTTGGTCACACCTTGTCAGGAAGTCATCCCAATCTACATTCCCGATATCAGTATTAGTGATTTAAATGTGTTTGTTGCCAATTTTTGTAGGGGGAGTGTTCCCCTTGTATAGGTACTTCATGGGTGACGCAGTCTTTTTCTCAGGCATTCCTACAAGGAAACATGCAAATATCAGTATTTTATTTGAAGAAAAACTAAAAGAAAGTTGAATAATCTAAGAAAATAGAGGTAAAATCTCTCTAAGTAGCCATGAATGCATATTTTTACAATTTCGGATCTTTCAGAGTTTCGGACGCCAAAAATGGTTTTGGAGGCTGAAAAGGCAGAAAGTGTGAAAAAGCCACCATTGACAAGAAAGCTTCGTCGGTCCTTTCGGCATCCAAAAGTCTGAAGGTTTCTATTGATGTTGAAAGTCTGGACTCTCGATGAGGGAGACAAGGCTTTTAGGGATTCAGCCTTGTCATCATTTTGGACCTTTAGGAGGTCTGAACGGCTGAAAAGGTTGAATCTCCAAAATGACACAGACTACAAACTGACCTGGTTTTCGGCCTTTTGGGGGCTGAAAACCTGTGACAAAGGCCACGACCAAGAAATGGAAAAAAACCTTGAAAGACCAGACCCAACAAGGAGGGACTTCCCTGCCAAACACAAAGGTGCAAAAAGGCCCAAAAGGGACCAGGGGAGGAGGAAGTGGACATGCCCTAGGCTGGACAAGAACCAAGTACGAAAAAACCCCAAACCTAGACTAAGAAGAGAGAAAAACCTACTAAAAAGTGAAGAAAGATCCTACCTCAAAGGAGCTAGGATCGGAGGAGGATGACACGATGAACCTTGAAGACACGGGGCAAGCAGGCACAACGAGCGAGAGTAAGAATCTTGAAATCACGAGCTCTCAAAATATCAGAGATCAAAAAGAGTGAAGTGATTGGATTAGGGCTCTTTAGCCTATTTATAACCTGAGGTGTATGTTAGTGCTTTCTGTGTTTTAGTGTCTGAAACACTTAAAAACCCTAAGCTAAACAACTTCAGCCTTTCGATGTTTTCAGAGGCCAAAACACCTAAAGGGCCAAATTTCAACCTTTCAGTCATTTCGATATTTTGGGGTACTTTTGGTCCTCCGAAAGGTTGAAAAAGGGTGTCTTTTATCTGAATCTTAACAACAATTTTTCGAGACTGACATGGTGGGGACTGGAGGGGCAGACATAAAAAAAGGTAAAAGACCAACAAAGGGGAGTCCCCATGGTCAGACGACCAAAAAATGGGGTGTGTTGTGGACCCACAACAAATAGCCCCGACAAGAATGACCAAGTCATTTCTTTATCATCATTACTCTTCCGGGCTGTAGCTTTGCAGTAGAACAAGGCCAAGAGGTGTCGGTGTCGACAAATATTTCAATGACCTCCAATCCAAGGTTTTCCGCTGGTTTCCTAGTGTGTGTTCATGTGTATTCATTCCTTGACCTTTGATTGTGGTAACCAGAATGTTTGCCAGCTACTCTGGACCTTTTCCAAGTAGACCAGGGTTTCCCGGAAAGAGCTTTGCTGCCAGTCAGGTGTTCATAGCCCCGACAAATTTTTCCCCAAATCCCAAGTATAACCTTTCTCTACTGCCAGTCGGGCATTCATAGCCCTGATAGAGGTTGTCATAGTCACCTAAGTTCGTTTTGTCTGCTAGGCTGTAGCTTTCTTGATTTTGAGAGTTCTTTCTTTTGGACAGTCATTTTATTTCTTCTGTGTGCTTTTGAACTATATCAAGCCCCAGATGTTCGTGTACTCCATGTGTTCAGGTCCATAACAATGAAATTCTCTTTTTGTATTTAATCTGATCTAAGCAACGATTAGGCTGTACCACCCGTATCTCACACTTGTGGCCTCTTTGGGTCACTTTTATTTTCGTGTGCCTCTCTCCCTCTCTCTTCAGCTATTTCTTTCTTTTTTTTTATTTTTTTATTTTTTTGCCTTTGCATTCATTCAAACTTGGGTTCTGACATCAGTGGGTACCCAAATCTACACAGTAGTTCTAGTCACAACTCACAAATGCTCAAGAAACCATTTCTCTCGACTGTTTCTTTTTAGTGTGTTTCGTGATTAGGATGACCAAGTTTTGAACTTGTTCTTGTCTGTCATTGATACCTGTCACCACTTCACCTTTTGGACAATGTTATTTGCGTTACACGTCTCTTTGGAGGAATTGACTAAGAAATATTGCTCCAATCTATAGACTACCTTGGAACGAATCCAAGAACACACTGACCCAAAACAACAAAACAAGCCCCGACAAAAGAAAGGAGGAAAGGACTGACGGCGAGGGCGACAAAAAAGGAAAAATAACCAAAAAGGACTATGGTACAAGGGACAGAAGGCAGTCCCACTTAGGATTCAAAGTAGTGTTTGAGGAATTGTCCATTGACTGGCAATGGGGTCAACTCTCTATTCAATGTGTTGATCCTAAAAGTGTTTTCCCCCAGGATCTCTGATATCTGATAAGGGCCTGTCCACAATCTTTCGAACTTGGTGTGGCTTCCAGACTTTTCTTTCGCCTTATCCCACATGAGGACAAGGTCAGAGATCCTAAAGGCTTTAATGGTAGCTCTCTTGTCGAACCACCTCTTGACTATGGCTTGATGCCTTGATACATGTTCCAAAGCCAATGTTTGTTTCTCCTCTAGGTTAAGGAGATTCATGAGCCTGACTTGTACTTGATCTTCTCCTCCCACATATTGGTCCATGAATCTCAGGATTGGGATTTTGAAGTTCATAGGGAAGACCGGTTGTAAGACATAGACCATTTGGTATGGAGACGTCCCCAAGGCATTTTTTATCCTTATGAAATCAGTCCACAAAGATTATTTTAGCTACGTGTGCCAATCCCTGTGTTTGTCATCTAGAAGGTGTTTGATCGCTGTTGTTAAGTTCTTGTTTGTAGACTCTGCTATTTCATTGCCTTGCAAATAATAATTTGAAGAGAATTTGAGGATTACCTAGTTTTCAAAGGCCCATTGTGTGAGCGAGGCAGAAGATAAAGAGGGAGCATTGTCACATACCAGATAGAATGACATCCCAAACCTAGTCATGATGCGCTCCTCCAAGAACTTGGTCACGACCTCTGTAGTACAATTCTTTAGTGCTTGAGCCTTTGTCCAATGTGTGCAGTAATCAGTAGCTATCAAAATGAACTTGTGTCCTGCAGATGAAGGGGGGTTAATCACTCCAACAAAATCTAAGCCCCATTGGGCGAACGGGTGTACCTTGTATAGTGGTTGTAAGGGCATTGCTGGATTTCTCTCTCGAGTTGCACTTGTTTGGCAAGTGTGGCAAGATCTCACATGCTCACTGGTGTCTTTGAATATTGTAGGCCAAAAATATCCTGCCCTCAAGATTTGGTGAGCAGTTGCTTCAGCTGACCCATGTCTCGTTCCATATTTGTCATGAAAGTCCTCTAGGATTTGCTTCACCTCAAATTTGTCTAGGCACCTTAGGTATAGACCCTCATAATTGTGTTTGTATAGTTGCCTATTTTTCAACATGTAGGAGCTTCTTTTGATCCTCAAAGCTCTCCTCTGGGAACCATTCATCTCTTCTAGGCAACGATTCTGCAATAAATAGTACACTGTGTCTTGATACCATACATCAGTTATCACACCTTGATTGATGTAGGTTTGGCAAACCAGACCTTCTTCAACCTCAGAGATCAACTTCGTCAGGCCTTGGCCCCTTACTAGTTTCATTGGTTGGATTTTGAGGTCAAACTCTTGGAGGATTTCCATCCATTTTCCTCTCCGCTCTCACAACTAATTCTGCATCAAAAGAGAATTTACGGCTACATCGGGAACTATCACAATGACTTTGCTCCTCAAGATGTAATGTCATAACTTTTTTACCGCTTTGATGAGAGAAAATGATTGTTTGTCCAGGTTTGGGTACCTGAGTTCAACATCTTTGAAAGGGCAACTCATGAAGGCTACGGGTCTTTCGTCTTCACTGTTCTTCTTCTGTGTGAGGATGCCTGCGCATGAGTGTTTTGATGCAAAAGAGTAAACCTTGAAAGGAATGGTGTAGTCAGGGCTAACAAGGACCGATGTCGTAGCAATGGCACTTTTGATCTCCTCAAAAGACTTCTTTTCTAGGAGGGCCCATTCAATCTTGACGTCTTTCTTGAGCATGTTGTTTAACAGTTTTACTATCTCTATGAAGCCACTAATGAACTTCCTCACGAAGTTGATCTTCCCAAAGAAAGATTTCAGCTCTTTGCGGTTATGTGGCGGTGTCAAATTTAGAATGGCCTCTACCCTTTCGGGGTCTATGGCTATCCCTTTTTCAGAGATGATATGTCCCAAGAGTTTTCCTTCAGTTACTCCAAACACACACATCTTTGGATTGAGGGAAATCCTAAATTCCCTGCACCTTTGAAGGAATTTTATGAGATCATTTAAGTTGTCAGCTCTTTGTTTTGAGAAGAGTGTGAGATCATCCATGTAGATGATAATTCACCTCCCAACTAGTCCTTTGAAGGCTATGTCCATTGCCCTCTGAAAAGTGGCACCGACATTAATCAGTCTGAAAGGCATCCGACACTAGGCGAAGGTTCCCCATTTAGTTGTGAATGTCATTTTCAACCTATCCCCTTCCTGCACCATCACCTAGTTGTAACCTGAGTAACCATCTAGAAATGAAATCGTTTGAGACCCATTGACCTTTTGCAGTACTTCATCGAGAGATGGGAGTGGGTAATTATCCTTTTGAGAGGATTTGTTAAGGTTCCTGAAGTCTACACACAATCTGATCTCTCCAGTTTTCTTTCTTATTGGCACCAGGTTTGCAACCCAGGTAGAATGTCAGATTGGGAAGATGATCCTAGCATCGAGCAACTTTTGGACTTCTTTTTGGATCAAGGGTTCCATAGTAGGGTTTACGAGCCTTTGTCATTGCCTAAAAGTCTTGGAATCTGGCTTCAAGGGGATGTTGTGTACTATGACCGAGGTGTCATATGTTTTCAATTCTTTATAGCTCCAGGCTATGACATCCCGATATTCGGTGAGAAGCTGGACCATTTTCTCCTTTTATTCTTTGGTCCCTACCTTGTTGATGTGAACCTCTCTTGGTTTTTCCTTCGTTCCAAGGTTGTATGTATCACATTCTTTACCATCCCATATTAAGTCTAGGCACCTCCTTACTGCAGTCTTATCACTGTCAAAAATCCTCTCTACCTCCACCATCCCTTTGCGTATGGCATTGGTCCTTAGATTTATGATACCTTGATAATCGGGGTTTTTGGGTTTGACTGCTTCTTCACCTTCCTTTTCCTCGTCTATGATCTATTTTTCGAACACACCGACACACATGATAAACTCCAAGATATGTTGATCATCTTGGAAGACTTGAAAATTGGTGACGTTGTCTGGAATGGTCGGGGTTGTGACAAGTTCAACTGAGAATTTCTTTAGCTTGGATTTCTCCATTGGATGTAATGAACTGGTCAATACGGCTAGGGCATCGATGAAAACATTTTTTCTTCTTGGGATGGTTTTGATGTTGAAAGCGTCGAAGTCATTGATCAGGTCCCATGCTCTATTTATGTAGGCTGAGAGCCTCTTATCATTGCAAGTATACTGACTATAGATTTTCTTGATGACCAATTGCAAGTCCCTTTCCACCATCAGGATTTTTATTCCCTTTTCATGGGCAGGAGAAGTCTGTGGACCAGCGCTTCATATTCCACAACATTGTTAGTGTACAGAAATTATAACCTATAAGCGACATAGAAAGACTTACCTCTTGGGTTTATCAATTCAATCCCCACACCTGCTCCCTGTTTACATTTAGAACTGTCGAAGTGCAATTTGCATATCTAGGGTTGCTTAGTAGGGTTAGACTTGGCTGATTTTCTCTTGGGAGAGCCCTTGGTTTTGAGTTTTCCCCCCTTTTCTCCATCATTGTTTGATGAGGTTAATTCTCCCGCATTTGGGGTATGTCTAGGTTTGGGGGTTTCAGCACTTTCACTGCCTTTGTCTTCTAGCATTCCTTTGTAAGGGGGACATGCTTTGTCATCAGAGGTACTCCAATCACTAAGTATGTTCAAAGCAGGGCTTTTGTCATCAAAATCTGACCCACTGTCCTGGTTTTGATGTGAAGTGTTTGTAGGGACTGGGTTGTCTACCTTTGGCGGGGTGTTACTCTTGTCTTCCATCCCGGGGATATCCTCTTTTACCGCAGGTGTTCCTAATAGCTTACTTGGTAAGGTGATCCAAGCCAACACTCATGACAGTGCTTCATGGGAATTGGGGCATGTGAACTCTGAGTGGCTAGCCTAATGTAGTCGGCAATATCCCGGTAGTAACAATATGTTGGGGTCTGTGTCTTGGCCTAGATGTCATAAACTAGCTATCGTGATGTTGATGAAACTCTGGAAAATGTCATCACCAAACTTAGCTCTAGGAGACCTCGGATGGGACTATGGTCTGATTCTTTGCCTTCTCAAATCTGAAACATGAAAACGTCGTCCATCCAATAAGTGCCCAGATCAGTTTGGGTGAATAGAATTTCATTTGGGGCATTGTACTCAGTGATCATTATTTTCAGTTTAGGCTCTGTGTCTATCTTGATTTGGTTGTTCAAACCTCTCCATGGTAGCCATAACTGGGTGAAATCTGTTGAAAGCCACCGTCTCAAGCACTTAGTCCATTCTCGACTTAACAACATCCCATAAGTTTCAGGTATGTCCACTGTATGCACATCAATGCGTTATTGTATTCTGGGATCTTCAACCAATTGAATGTGTACATCTTTGAGCACACCAATCACCTTGACCTAGGTTTTATCCAATTGTATGACCACTCGATTTGTTAATTGGGGCACCATCCCTACTTCTGGAAAATTGACTGGGGCATGACGTTGCATGAAGATCCTAAATCAGTTAGGCAACTGTGTAGGTTCTTTCCAAACATCCGTAAACTGAGTAAGAATGGTGGGACCTCCATCTTATCTTTGAACATTGCGGGGAAAGACTCAGATGTGTTGATACTGGATGTAGGTGCCCTTGTATTATTGGTTGACGAGCCAGGTTTTGAGTGGTCCAGAGATCTTAGAAGGGCCTCCTTCTGAGATGGGTAGCCTTGCAGTAATTCAAACATAGATATGTTCACTTTAGTTTTCTTTAGTTCATCAACCACGCTATATTTGTCACTTGACCAGGCTGCGCCACTGTAGCCAGCATATGTACTTGTTGTAGGGGGTGTGGGACCATTCGGGCCTTTAGGAGGCATGGAATTGTTACTAGCCCGAGGATTTGGTGGGGTTGGTTGTTTACTTGGGGGATACCATCGATGAGAGGTTCCTTTCTGCTCTGAAGGTTGTATGAGTTTCGTTGATCATTCTAGAAAGCATGTACTTCAGAATACTCAGGCTTGTTCTCTCTCTGGAAGGGAAACATGAACTCATCTTATCCTATAAAAGCATCTGAGCCTTCCTCCTTTCTAGACTCATAGGAATCGAACACCATAGCATTAAATTGCACTGGGGGATCCTCTGGATTTTGGATGTAATGATCACGGGAGTTGTTCCCATATCCATCATTGCCTTGGTGTGAATTTGGAGCCCCGACAAAATTAGCCTTTGAAGCCTCATAAGCATTGGCATTGTCTGCTGGGATGCTGTCGTTATTGGGTCTAGTGTTCCATGGTTGGCTTGGCCTTTGTTGCCCAAACTTCTTCTCTTGTGTATTGTTGTTGTTGTATGTATTGAAGCCTCAGTTTGGATTCTGGGGGTATGTATACAGACCAGCAGATGTCCATTGGTATCCACCCTGGTTTTGAGATGGATTTAACTTCATCCTAGTGAACTCATTGGTGAGCTGTGACAAAGTTTTCTTTGCAGCATCTAGCTCAGAGGCCATGAGAGTATCAGGCTCAACTTGGGGTATAACCCTCTGCTCTACAAACGTCATTTTATGAGCTTCGTAACCTGGGTAAGTGATAGATGGGGGTAGGGCTACACATGGTTGCGCCGAAACAGGGTTTAACATAGGCATGTGAGTGGCTAAGGCTAGATTATTTTCTGCAAATAGGTGAGGGACAACAAGATTACTCATGATGGGCATGGCCGCATAACTTCCTTCTTGTGGGTCCATTTGCTGGGTGAATGTGACAGCTTCGTTGTACACCTTTTCCATCGTGTCTCTATCTGTCGGGGGAAATCTTCTCAGAAAGATTGAGGTGAAAGGGTCCAAAGCTTTTAAATAAACTTGTATGACAGCCTCATCTGGTATGGTGTAAGAAGCTTCTAGCTTTTGATGCATTTTGTGAAAATGATGATTGAACATAGCGATGGGTTCCTTAGGATCTTTCCTCATTGTGATGAGCTGGTGATGTGTTGTGGCAAGATCCACATACAACTTGAATTGATTGAGGAATTTGGTTTCAAATTCATTCCATACAAAGATAGACCCTTGTGGTAAGTTCAGGTACCAATTGTATGCAAACTCTCCCAAAGTGTATGGGAATAGATGAAAAACAACATCTTGGTGGGCAATCTCTTTACGATTACAAATTTCTTTGAAGGTGCGGTTGTGTTCTTCTACTATCCTTGATTCGCCATATATGAATCGGGTGCAAAACTTTGCCAAATTTTTGGGTAACTCGTGGAGCTGCCCAACAAAATTTTAAGATGAGCTGGTTGCATTGGCGAAAAAGGTCATCAGACGTGGTTGTTGCAAATTTTGATTTTGCACATTTTGATTTTGGTCTATGGTTGTTATGACAGTCAGGGCAGCAATATGTGATTGTTGTCCAAGAGAATTATGGGACTCGACAAGGTGGTGAGAAGATTTCTCTTTGGTCTTTCCTTTGTCGTTGCGAGCTCTACGATGGTGGGTGAGTTCAAGGAACTCACCTCTCTTCTGAGATGATCTAAGAACTTGCTCGAATCTCTCTAGGGAGAAAGATCCAATGTTATCCAGCTTATGAGTCTTGAGGCCCTCCTTCTAGCGCCACTTCTATTGAGCGTTGTTTTGACACAAGCCAACTTGCTAGGATCTCAAGATAAATGCGATTATTCATGAGGAGGCCTTTGCTGGTACGTTCAAGACATCAAACTACAAAACACTTTAGTTCTTTTTTGGTATTTTCTGTTTTAACATATATGGGTGTTGTAAATAAAATGCAATTTTGTATTTTTTAAGATGTGGATTTTCAGAATTTAAAGATAGAATTAGAAGAGATTTAAAGTAACAAGGAATAAAACAAAGTGCTGAAAATGAAATCCTATAGACATAAACCGTTGTAAATCCTTCCTTGCGAATTGAATGGTGAAGAGATTTGGAACAAACCCACGAAGCATAAATCAGACCAAGTCACAATTCAATACCCCACGGATGCAAGCATTTGGAGAGAAGATGAATTCACTCGTGCAAGATATTCAAAACCTATCAAATCGTGAAGCCACCAAGGTGTGCGCACCCACGAGACGGATTTATCGTAAAGCCCAAAAATGATCTCTTCCACGCATTCGTCACAACAAGGTAAATAAACAACAATAAACTCCAACTAAAAGAAACACGAATCCGAAGCACAATAAATAAGAGGCTCTTTGAAAATAATGAATAATGCAAGCATACATCCAATAATTTTGCATAGGTAGCAACCATTCACACACTACGAATGAAGCACCAAATGTAGATTTTTATTGTATTCAAAATTTGACCCTTTACATTGATTTGTGGTTACAATATATAGAGTTTTGGATCTACAACTCTAAATACCAAAATTAGGGCATCAGAGAGTCTAAATTAATAAACATAAACTAAAACTGCATATTCTAGAAACCTACCTGTTGGGAGCACGCCCAGACATGCAAACGTTAGAGATAAAAAATCATTAAACTACACTAACATGTCTAAAAAGCATACTTCAAAACATGATTTCCATCATAACCTCCGATGAGCTGAATAAGGGCACCCAATGCCTTGTTGATTTGCTCTTAGAGATTTTATGTGGGTTTGCTCTCCCAACACAATATCATAATCCCACTATGAAATGCATGAAAAAGATAAGTTAATCACTCAAGAGCAAGTATAAGGAACTTGTCTCAAGCTTTCACTATTAATAAAAATGCAACACTAATGCTAAGATGAAGATTCAATTACTAAGTTAAGTTGATATGCAAGATTCAAATAAACTAGATTCATTCCATGATTAAGCCTAAGATGCAATTTCTAAATGAGTTAAAAGCATGAACATGAAAATAAGCTATGAAATTCAAAAACTAAACTAGCATGATAACAATGCATAAATGAGAGATGATTTGCTCTTGACAATGGCCTCTATTTATAGATTTTTTGAAGGAGAGAGAGGGATTGGATGAGGTGGAGCTCATGTGGCATCCACGTAGGTGCCACATGAGGGACACATGAGCCATGCAAGAGGCCCACTTTGCTCACACATGTGTGAGCAACTTTGGATGTGATGGGTCAAAGTGTACTTAAAGTACACATGTGAAGGATCTTGTAAGAGAGTGTAAGAGGGTGTAAGAGTTTTAGTCCAATGAAACACTTTTAGAAAGTGTAAGAAAATGTCATCAAGGTTGTAAGAAACTTTGTTGGCACCAAATTAGCATGATTTGAAACAGTCAAATTTAGAAATTTGCTCACACGTGTGAGCAAATAATTAGGACTAGTATGTGTAGGAATCAAGAAATTAGCCTAATTAACCTTAGTTAATTAGTAATAGGTTTATTTGGTGAGAGTGACATGAGGTAGGGTAGGATCTAGGTTCAAATTAGCTTAATCTAAATTTAAAATTTAGATTAATTTGGTTTAGTAGAATTAAGTCATGTGGAGGAATAAATAAATTAAAAATTTATTTAAAGAGAATTAATGAGGGGTAATGTATTAAATAAGATTTAATACCTCAAAAGGGATAGTATTTAAATTAAATTTAAATACTAAGAAAAGTGAATCATATTTGATTAAATAAAGTTAATTAAATAGATAGAAGAATATAACAAATATAATTAATTAAAATTAGCTATAATGTTATGGAAATATTAATTAAATTAATATAAGGACGATTTTAGACGTCTACATTTTGCCCCTCTTTGATGCGGCATTGAAAGTGGCATCACATCAAAGAAAAAAAAATAAGATGCCCTAGAGAGGTCAGAAAACCTACAGTAGCGAGAGCGGAGGAGTGTGCCCCCTCGAGAAAATAATAAGAAAAATATAATTTTTTAATAATTTTTTTTTAAAAGGCAGGAAAACAGGGAAGCGAACCAATTGCATGGTGTGTCCAAGGAAAATGAAGAAAAAATGGGGACCAGAACGGGTAATGGGGAGACAGACAAAAGAAATGGGTCCCAAGGGGCTATAAATAGTCCACCAGGGCCCATAAACAAGTCACTTTCACTCACAAAGAGAAAAAAGACTGAAGAAGCAGAGAGCAATGACAGCGCAACAAGAGCGAGCACAGCTTGGGGAGCGTGTCTGGGTGCACCAACAACTTGCGGATGCTGGACCACCAGTGAGTAGTTGAGCACCACCTAGTATTTTATGCATTTATTACTTTTGTAGGTCATTTAGAGGACAATAAATGCTCCCAAACCGGCGCGCAGCGCATACGGCGGTCGCCTAACTACGGTCTGTGTAGACGGTGGTCAACAGACTGTTGTCCTTGCAGATGGTCGATTGACGATCGACATCTGCGCAGATGGAGATCGACCAATCTCTGTCTGTAAGGGCAGGGGAGGGGAAAGAGCACAGTAGAGACATCGGTGTGTGAACGCCACCATCTACGTGGCATATGGGCATTGGCCTAAACCATCGTCTCCGCAGACTGACATTTGCGAAGATCCATCGACTCCGCAGATTGGCGACTACGAAAATCTGCCATTTGTGAGGGTCAACCACCGTTTGCACGGATTGACCTAAAAATAGAAGAAAAAAGAGGAAGAGGAAAGACAAGGGTCCGGGAGCATTATTCGATGCCCCGGACGAGCCTGAAACATGTTTTGATGCCCCAAAATGCTATATGATCGCTGACATTTGCTTGCTGACTGCAGGAGGAGACCATCACATTCTGAGCAAGGGAGTGCTATCCAGCGACCATGGAGCTGGAACAACAGTTGATAGTGGCTTAGTGGGGACAGGTGACACTGTGTGGTTTAGAGCACGTGCGGCATTGGCCGCATCTGCGAGCGCATAATGCATTCATGTCTACGTTGATAGAGAGATGGCATAGCACCACCTCTAGCTTCCACTTCCCTACATGGGAAGTGACTATCACTCTTCATGACGTATGGAGGATCTACAGAGTGCCCATTCAAGTTAATACCGAATATCAAAATATAAATGCACTAACAAACTACGACAAGCAGATCATACCACAAATGACACGTATTTCACTAGAGACTCACCATAACGAACCAAGATATAAAAGATCGAGGCTGTCGCGATAAAGTCGTAGTAAAACACAAGATAAAATCAACAAAAAGGCATCCTGACCAAGTGGTCATTTAGTCCAAAAATTCTTGTCATGAACAATTTTGATGTGAGGATTGATAGAATAGCCGACACCGGAAGGATGCATCCTGATGGGCCAAAGATTGATTAATAAAAAATGGGAATTCGCTAGCAATTGCTTTTGAATAGAATGATCATAGGAAAGTCAACCTGTTTGCTGATTTGATGTAAAATGTTTGTAGTCACTGTGTTTAGAACAAATCTCAGTGTTTGATTTGGTAAGCTCAGTCGTGCGGGAATCGTTATTGCAAAAGCGGAAAGATGGTCAAAGAACTACCTGCACAAATATGGGTAGTAACACTTATTATGAAAGGCGATGCAAACTGTATAGACAAATGGTGGATCTGACTACACATGGCGCCTAAAATAGGTTTTCACCATGGTACTTATCCATTGCGCCACCGTAGTGGTTTTCACCGATGGACTGATTTATTTCTCTTTCTTTTTTATTTTTTTTGATATTCTTTTCAAGCTTTTGCATTTTTTATACTTTTTTGATTTTTTGATTTTTTCTTTTTTACTTGCTTTTTTGAATGTTTTTGGATTTTCTGCTTTTCTGATTTTTTTTTGGATTTGCTACTTTTCTGATTTTTTGGATTTTTAAAAATTTTTGTTGTACAACGGACTACGGACTAATCAAGCATAGAAGCGCTTGAGATGTACAATATTTACAGGATCAGGGAGTGGATCTCCCTCTGGTGATGCAATCTGATAGGCGCCTGAACCAAACTTTGTTGTAACAATGAAGGGACCCAACCAATTAGGTTCAAACTTCCCTTTCTTCTCACGGTTCTGGAGGTTCTTCATATTATGTTGCAGGACAAGATCACCAACCTCAAACTGACGAGGCTTGATCCTTTTGTTGAACTGAAGGTGAAGGAAATTTTGATACATGCTGAGGTGGTCTAGGGCATTGAGGCATCTCTCATCGAGGAGTTCCAGCTCTTGCAAGTGGGCAACTCTTTATTCTTCTTCGGACAACAGATTCTTGAGAGAGATTCTGAGGGAAGGGAGCTCAATTTCAATGGGTAGGATAGCCTCAATACCATAAACAAGGGCAAAGGGAGTGGCTCCCGTGGGGGTTCGAATGGAGGTGTGGTGAGCCCAAAGGGCAGGGTTGAGGCGAAGGTGCCAATCATGACCAACTTCATTGAATGTTTTCTTGAGGATTTTGAGGATGGTTTTATTCGTAGCCTCAGCTTGACCGTTGCTTTGCAGAAAGTACTTGGAAGAGGTATGGTGGGTAATGCTAAATTTCCTACATAGCTTTGTGACATCCTTGTTCTTGAAAGGTCCTCCGTTATCAGTAACAATGTTCTGAGGAATGCCATAGTGACAGATAAGATAGTTCAAAATAAACTTTGAAATCTATTTTCCAGTAGTGTAGGTGAGAGGAAAAACTTTGACCCACTTGGTAAAGTACTCCATAGCAGCCAGGATGTATTTATGGCCATTGGACAAATTAGGGAAAATTTGGCCAATGAGGTCAAGACCCCAGCGTGAAAAAGGCCAAGGGGTGATGGTGGGCTGGAGGGATTGGGAGGGAGCGTGTATCAAATCATCGTGCTGCTGACAAGGTACACACTTCTTCACATAGTTGTAGGCATCTTGCTCCATATTAGGCCAGTAATATCCAGTGCGTAACAACTTTTTGGCCAAAGTAAGTCCACTAGAGTGGGCTCTGCAGATTCCTTGATGTACCTCCTCCAAGGACGTTTGTGCTTCATCAGAATTCAGACACCTTAAAAGAGTTCCATCGAAATTCTTTTGGAAGAGGGTATCAGCAAGGATGGTGTATTGGGAAGCGCAATGAATGAAGGTTTTAAGTTGATTGGGGGTTAAAATAAGTGGGGTATGTCTATCGCAAAGGTAGGAATATACTTCTTGGTACCATGGGGAATTGGGATCAACAATTTCACACTTCGGTTTGTCATAGGTAGGGACCGTAAGATTCTCAACAAGAAACTCACACCGAGCGCTGTGTTCTGGCATAGTGATCAAGGACCCAATTGCTGCCATGGCATCTACTACTTTGTTGTTCATGTGAGGGATATGTTGGCAGATGAGCTTAGTGAAATGCGTTTTGAGATCTTCAACTTTTCGGCGATAGGGAAGCAACTTGTCATCCTTTGTTTGGTATTCATCCATAACTTGTTTGATAACCAATTGTGAATCACCAAGCACCAATAAAGTGAGAATCTTCCATTGTATGGCTTTCCAGAGTCCAAGTACAAGGGATTCATACTCTGCAATGTTGTTGGTACAAGGAAACTATAAGTTGAAATATTTAGGGATGAGATCCCCTTTTGGTGTAACAAACAAGATTCCTGCCCCCGATCCTTTCTAAGTAAAGGATCCATCAAAATAAAGCTTCCATGGTGGACTCAGGGCAAGATTAAGGACTGATTCATCTGGAAAATCTGTGATCAGAGGATGTTTACCGTCAATAGGTGCTTCAGCTAACTGATTTGCAATTACTTGTCCTTTGATAGATTTTTGATCCACAAACAATGTCAAACTCACTAAGGATCATGACCCATTTTGTTGTACGACCAGTAAGAGCAGTGCGTGTCAGGAGATATTTGAGTGGATCAATTTTAGCAACAAGATGAATCTTATGATTAAGCATATAATGTCGTAGCTTCTGTGTACAGAAAATAATGGCCAAACATGCCTTCTCAATAAGGGAATAATTCAACTCATAGCCAATAAGAGTTCTGCTGAGATAGTAAATTGCTCGCTCTTTGTCGGTATCATCCAATTGTGCCAGGAGGGCTCCCAACACGACCTCTATAGAAGATATGTACAAAATTAGAGGATGACCAGCAATAGGTGGTACCAACACAGGTGGATTAACTAGATAGCCTTTCAGCTTCTCAACTACATTTTGACACAAGCAATCCCACTGGAACTTGATATTCTTGCGTAGGAGATGGAAGAACGGATGCACCTTACTGCTAGTTGTGACATGAATCTTTTGATTGATTGCATTTTGCCTTGTAAAATACATAATTGCTTCAATGTTTTGGGTGGTGGCATCTCTAGGATTTCTTTCACTTTCTTTGGATCAACTTCTATTCCACGCTGCGACACAATGTATCTTAGCAGCTTACCAGACTGTACTCCAAAAACACACTTCTTACGATTCAGCCTAAGCTTATACTTCTCCAATCACTCAAAGATGGTAGTAAGGATAGGAATATGTGATTCCCTTATTTTGGATTTGCCTAAAAGATCATCCACATAATCTTCCATGATGACATGCAAAAGGTCATGAAAGATGGTAGTCATTGCCTGTTGATAAGTGGCTCCGACATTTTTAAGGCCAAAAGGCATCACCTGATAACAGAAGGTGCCCCAAGGCATTGTGAATGTAGTTTTGTGCTGGTCTTCTGGTGCTATCCTGATCTAATTGTAACCTGAGAATCCATCCATAAGTGATAACATTTCATGTCTTGCCGTCAAATCCACTATAATGTCAATATTTGGTAGTGAAAAATTATCCTTCGGACAAGCAAGGTTTAGGTCTCTAAAATTAGTGCAGATGTGAATGCCCCCAGCGGGCTTACCTACTGGTACAATATTAGAAACCCATTCAGGATAATCAATTGGTTTGATTATTCAGTGTCCAGCATCTTCTGGAGCTCTACTTTGACTACCAATGTGACTTGAGGATGCAGCTTGTGAAGTTTCTGCTTAACAAGTTTTACATTTGGATCTACAACAAGATGATGCATGACAAGATCTGTATCGAGCCCAAGCATGTCTTTGTAGGTCCAGGCAAAGTTGATTTTGTGTTTATGTAAGAATGTTGTCATGTCTTTCTTTTCTTGATCGCTGAGAGAAATTGCAATGTAGGTGATGTGTGGATCTTCTTCTGTGCCTAGGTTGATTGGAATAGTATCTTCAATGATCATAGAGGACACTTCTAGTTCTGAAGATATAAACGGAAAGTCAGCCTCTCCCTCCTCTAGTGCCTCAGAAAGGTTTTCACTAGAGGAAGTGTCCTTTATTTTGTCTTTTTCTTCATCCAAAGGTGCATGCGAGAGGTTTTCACCAGAGGATATATTTTCATTTTTTTTATTTTTATTTTTATTTTTCACTTTTGCGACTGAGAGAGTTGACTTGGCTACCAAAGTAGGCTTGTTCATTGTAGTGTATCTGATGTTCATACTCTCGGAGATTCTTAAGTCCAAAAAGGGCTAAAACTGCCTCATCCGAATCACAAACGTCCAAAGCGGGTGGTGAGTCTTACTAATCCAAGTCAATTAATTCAGGGTTTGTGAGGGGTAAACGAGGGGATGAAAGGTTGGCGTGGGTGATAGTGAAGACATGGTGATTTTCATTTAGGTCATCTTCAATATATTGGAAAGGAATTTCGAAGAACTCTTCCTCAGTGCTTGAATCTGAGGCAACTAGACAATAATCCTTAGCGAAGTTGGTCTTAGTCTCTACGGAACCCAATCCTTGTCCTTTAGGATAGCCATTAGTTGTTATGATCTTCTTCTTACCTGTTTCATTAGCTCCAAGACCAGTACCATGATATCCCATGCTTTCGACGATGGGAGTAACTTTAGGATACTTTCCTTTGGGAAAAATTACAGGTCATTCTTCTTCATCATTATAGAGCCAATCAAGGACACTATATTCCATGTGTTCATCTGATAGAGACCCCTAATGTTCAAAAATAGTTAATTTGCAGCGCATAAGCGCTTTATCTTTGGATAGGGGTAATGGTGATGGTCTTCCATAAGACTTTGGAGACAAAGGGAGTTGCCCAATACATAGAGCACTTTCAAATTTATACTCTCCCATGCCTTGATCTGTAAATGTGGCCTTTGCTTTAGATGAGGAGGGTTTGTCTTCAATAGCCTTGTCTTCAGTAACCTTTTCCTTTCCTTTGGATTGTTCAGTTGGTGTTTCAGATGTCTTTTCCAGAACTGGTGGAGTATTTGAAAACGGGGTTTCTTGGTTGAAATGTCAGCCAAACTCATTCAACGGACAATAATTAGCTTGTTTGCCTTCCAATCTCTTGTAGTATTGAAAGGGTTCAGGATCTCCAGGAATTGTGATTTATCTACCGTGATGTGGGAACTTTAGACATTGATGATAAGTAGAGGGCACACCTTTGATAGCATGTATCCATGGGCGTCCCAGCAAGATGTTATAAGGTAGATCTAGATCCAGTACATGAAAAACAGTTTCAATTAGGGCCGGGCCCACTTGTAAGGGTAGTGTGATCAAACCCTTGCTTTCTCATTCTCGATCATCATAGGCTTTTATTGTGATTCATTTGTCTGCATCAATGAGGTCCTCAGAAAGACCGATATTATGAATCATTTTTAATGTGCACAAATTTAAGCCAGATCCACCATCTATGAGGACTTGTTTTACTCTTGTGGAGCAGATTTTACCTTCTATATGGAGGGACTTATTATGATGAGGATTAGGACCACCAAAGTCCTTATCAGTGAAGACTAGATGTTCTTGTGTGGCTAGGTTCCCTATCATAGATTTGAATTGTGCAGTGTTGATGTTCTCAGGGACACGAGATTCATTTAGAGCTTTATCAAGGATTTCTCTGTGAATTGGTGAAGTTGTCAAGAGCTCTAGAATGGATATCTGTGCAGGCGTCTTTTGTAACTGGGCCAATAAGTCAAAGTGTGAAGCAGGTCGAGTAGCAGTAGATGGTATAGATGGTGGATTTGCAGATGTAGAAGGTTTATCAACAGCTTGGACAGTGACTTTAGGTCTATGTGTAGTAGCATTACAATCAGCATCTTTGAGGATTATGGTATTAGCGTGCGTGTCAGATTCTTCAATGCGGCCACAAAGAGAGTCAAACCCAAAGATATCATTTTCACTTAAACTCCCACATGTTCGATCATGGTATATAATAGTATTGGTAGAATAGTCATATGGGATTGCGTTTGATGCATTGTTTTGATTATGAAGGGTTGATTGTAGACTTTGAGTTTCACATTAGATGAGGATGCATTCTGACCTTCAACTTCAATTTTCCCATCCTCAATGAGATCTTGCACAAAGTGTCCAAGCTTCATGCATTTCTTGGTATCATGCCCCTTGATGCGACGATAATCACAATACTCATTATCTCTATACCAAATAGGTTTAGGTCGATTCTCATCAAAAGGTCAAGTATTTGGGTAGACTATCATTCCTTGTCCCGCAAGTTGTTTGAAGATCACATCTAGAGGTTCTGTCAAAGCTATGAATTGTCATCATTGTCGATTGTCATTATTATTGTTGTTATTGTAGTTGTTGCGAGGAAACAAGAATGATTGATTGCGCGGTTGTTGATTATTGTTCTGATTGTTCTAATTATTGTTCGGATTCTGATTATTCTGATTGTTCAGATTCTGATTTTGGTTTTGGTTGTTGTTGCGATACTGATTTTGATTTTGATTGTTATTATGATTGTTTTGATTGTTATTGTTGGATGCTTAAACATTTTGAACATGCTTGGCATCAGTCACACCATCATTGACAACTCCTTTGTTTTTACTCTAAAATTTTGGTTTATCATTATTGGAAGGAGTATAATGTTTGATGCTACCTCTTTGCAAAAGGCCATCTTCAATGTCTTTTCCCTTCTTGACAAGGGATTCAAAGGTGTTAGGTGAAGCCAGTTTCATTTGGAAAGACATCTCAGAGATCAAGTTCTTTGTGAAAATGTTAATTAAGTGACTATCAGGTATTTTCCATGGCATGTGATTTGCGATATATCTCCATCGTTGTAAGAAACTAGCAAAGGTTTCTCCATTCTTTTGTTTAGTACTGCACAAATCGATGAGTGTTGCTTGATGCTCAATGTTATACGAGTATTGTCCAACAAACTTCTCTGCAAGATCAGAGAAGGTAGATATTGACCCATAAGGAAGGGCCATGAACCATTCCAAGGCTGCGCCTCCAAGACTTCTAGTGAAGAGTATTTTTAAGTAATTCTCGTTATAGGCGACCTCTTGACACGCAATGTAAAACTCTTTGAGATGTTGTAGAGGACATGTTTCACCTTTGTATTTCTCAAATTTGGGCATCTCAAAGTTTGGTGGGAATGGTTGCATCGTGATAGACTTGTCAAACGGATATGGACAAATATCTTCAAAAGAAAACTCCTTCTTGCCCCCATTCTGTAAGCCTTGTACAATGTTCTTGAGCTCGTTGAATTATTGGGTAAAGTCAGGAGTATTCTATCTGAAAAACGGGGGTACATAACCTCCGCCTCCTCCAAATTGTGCAGCTGAAAATCCCGTGGAGGTCATACCAATGGTAGGAGGTATATATTGATAGGCTCGTGACGTATTGGTTGTAGATGTTTTTGCCCCCAATGTTTGAAACAAAGATGAAGACAAGGGCATGGAAACCTGCCCTATGGTATTGACATTAGCACTTGCTCCTTGAGTCGTTGTCGTTTGAGTGCTATTATGTGTAGTATTGTTTGGCAAAGCACTTATGATCTATTGAATTTGTTCAGGTGTCAATTGGGGTATTAATGTAGCTGTTGACACAGGTGTTGATAAAGGTATTGATGTGGGAGGTTCGCTAACAGGTCCCTTACCAATGTCACATGATGATGTAGCACTTGAAGTAGAAGCCATGGCTGCAGTAGCGGCATCAGTGGCTTTGGTGACATTTTGGGTAAGAAGTGTTTCATCAAAGTCAACAGGAACTGTGACACCATTATGAATAAGATTCAAGAATATTTCATCACTGTTATGCATAATGGCCTTCTCAACCATTTCCAAGTTGTATGGGTCTTTAAGGAAGTCATTCACTTGGGTGGGTCTTTCTTCTTGGTCCACTAATTTAGTTTCTTCGGGCACTTCCTCAGATCATACCCTAGATCCTTGAAAGTACTGAGTGGCAAATGGATTCTCCTCACGGGTAGCAGTGTTGAATGTTGTTCGCCTCATGTTTCTAGCTTGGGATCGAGTGACAACCATACAATGGTAGATTTAGAAGAATGGAAGACAAGGAGATGTAAGAAATGAAATGGAGCAAAGATCTTTGATCTTGAATTTGATTGGATTTGATTGATTGATTGATTAAGGATTGATTGGATTAATTGATAATTGATTTAAAGGTTTTTGGAACAAAACCTAAGCATGTCAAAACCTTATGATGATACAAACACAAAAGGATTTAAAATAATACATGTTCTACTTGAAGATGGACTTGTGATCTCAAATAAAATGGGACATCACTAAGGATTTAAATTACTTGAGACGAACTGGTGGTCTACAAGCAATGTTGTGTTTGTTTGAGGATGAAGGTTTGTAATACTTTGATTAAGGTCTTTCAACCTAAAGATTTGATTTGATTTGATGGTTTGATCTAACGCTCCAAGAGAAGGAAAAAGGATGATGAAAGAATGGAAGAATGATCCGGAAGCAAGATGTTATCTAATCGTATTATTCAATGGCAACAAAAACACTGTTGATGGAAAACTTGGCCATGAAATTGAAAATTTTGTTATTGTAGAGGATTTTGTCAATTTTTTCACGATGTTCAATCTCTTGCTTGATAGATGTTGCAATATGTTGGTATTCCTTAGATTTACGGGTGGTTTTTCTCTGCTCTCTATAGACTGGAGGTGTTGGAAGCTTAACCTTCTTATGTTTCTTGAAATTGGTCATGTCATGGAAAATATGATTTTGGCTGAATGAATGAATGATCTAGGACAGATGATTCAAGGGTCTTGTAGAAGGTCAAATTTTGAGTATCTCGACAAATTGGGAAGCTCAATGTTTTAAAGCGGAGACGACAGTCTCAGACACAGTCGACGATCTTCACAGATGGTGATTTGCGCAGACGGTAATCTACGCAGATGGTGGATCCAGAGCAGAGATGACCGACTGTGGCTAAGGCAGTGTGTAGAAATTCTGGGCAGATTTTTGACCTTCAGTCTGATTTGGGCCAATTTGTTCAATGGCAAGAACTGATTTCAGCATAGGCAAACCATAAAATAATAGACACACG
>MU224771.1:352067-368062 GCA_018584345.1 Thuja plicata | reverse complement strand
GACTGTGGCTAAGGCAGTGTGTAGAAATTCTGGGCAGATTTTTGACCTTCAGTCTGATTTGGGCCAATTTGTTCAATGGCAAGAACTGATTTCAGCATAGGCAAACCATAAAATAATAGACACACGTCTCAAAACAATCCATCAAGGGACAAGGCAACCTTGAGGGATACTAGCAAATGTGACATTAGGAAATCTTGATTCAACTTGTAATATCTCATTTGTGTATGTTCAAGTGACTCTTGCAAGCCACTTATGTTTTTACTGGGTCTAGCACAACAAAGACAGTTCAAACAGTAGCTACCTTAGGAATTTGGCTTCGCATGAAATATTATAAGCCCATTTCTTGGTAGTCCTTCAGCTCACACAGCATGTCACCCCCGGAAGGGCGCCCATATTTTTGCCTTTTGCCAGGTATTGTTGCCATGCTACAAAGATCTCTTTCGCAACACAATACCCTGGGACATGTATGATGGGAATCTTGGGGGGAGAATATTCCCTCCCCTTGCACTATAATAAGTCACCATTCGGAGGTGAATTGGGTAGGCTACTAATTTATAGTTGCTAGCAAGGTTTCGTGGCGTCCTCGCAATCGATTTGTACGGCGTGAGAAACTTAAGTCTCTAGTTCAACCATGCCAATATGCTGAGGATATTCACTCAGTATGGGCTACCATTGAACACGACCCGCCTGAGCTTGAAGGCATAAAGAGGACCTTTGGGTCGCACTTTATTTATATACCGACTGAAGGGATTACTAGTTTGAGGTCGTCCTCTAAAGGGGAAACACACCCTCTAGACATGCCTCTCTAGAAGCTTGATTAAGCTAAGCTTTCTCTTCACCCAAGATCCGCGAAGGCGAGGGGAGAGGATACGGCTATAACTTAATCATAGCGTCACTTATGTTAAAGGGTTTTAATCTAATGACATATAGCTCGAAAGAAGTGTTGAGAAACACTTCTTCAAACACACCAAGAAATATTCATTCCAAATTGAACCTATTAAAGAAACTATGTGTTTTTCTATCTAAGCAAAAGACACAATAGTATAGTTAACCATCCATGTTCAATTTATTTCCCACACAGCAAAGAGAAAACTTGGAAATGTGTGTTCATTTACCTTATGTCATTCAAGATTGAGTGATTTTTCATTTTAAACAACATGTATTCCAAGACAAATGATTAATCATACAAGTTCATTTTAATAATCTATTAAAGTCATCAGGGAACCTGCATGAAATTCATTAGTAGTTTAGAATTTCAGATATTAAACGCTGCCAAAAATCATAAAACTCAAAAAACACGCAGACAACAAAGTGTCACAGATGGTGATTTGCGCAGACGACAATCTGCGTAGACAGTGATCTGCGAAAATGGTGAAATACCTGCACAGACGGTCGAGTATACACAGTCAGATTTTGTTAAAAAGAACAGACTTAATCAAATTTAAAAATAATATTTTTATCAAGCCAAACAACATTTAACTCTTAAAAACTTTGTTACTGTCAAAAACCTGAGAGTTAAAAATGTTAAAAGTTGATAAAAGTTAGTTTAAACCACAGTTTTATAAGTCTTTTTCTAAACAGGCGGAGACGGTGGATCAAAGGCACAGACAACTGAGTTGCGCAGACGACTGAGAAGCGGAGACGGTAATCCACAGAAACAACGACTCCAGAGTGGAGACGGGTTTGCGTGAAATTTTTCCGAACTGTAAAAAATCTACAAAAAATGTTAGAAAACAAGGGACGTGGGTCCCATCGGGCGTGCCAAAATGTATATGCTGGAAGCCTACCTATTGGGAGCACGCTCAGACATGCAAACGTTAGAGATATAAAATCATTAAACTACACTAACATGTCTAAAAAGCATATTTGAAAACATGATTTTCGTCATAACCTCCGATGAGCTGAACAAGGGCACCCAATGCCTTGTTGATTTGCTCTTAGAGATGTTATGTGGGTGTGCTCTCCCAACACAATATCATAATCCCACTATGAAATGCATGAAAAAGATAAGCTAATCACTCAAGAACAAGTATAAGGAACTCATCTCAAGCTTTCACTATTAATAAAAATACAACACTAATGCTAAGATGAAGATTCAATTACTAAGTTAAGATGATATGCAAGATTCAAAGAAACTAGATTCATTCCATGATTAAGCCTAAGATGCAATTTATAAATGAGCTAAAAGCATGAACATGAAAATAAGCTATGAAATTCAAAAACTAAACTAGCATGATAACAATGCATAAATGAGAGATGATTTGCTCTTGACAATGACCTCTATTTATAGAATTTTTGGAGGAGAGAGAGAGAGCTTAGATGAGGTGGAGCTCATGTGGCATCCACATAGGTGCCACATGAGGGACACATAAGCCATGCAAGAGGCCCACTTTTCTCACACATGTGTGAGCAACTTTGGATGTGATGGGTCAAAGTGTACTTAAAGTACACATGTGAAGGATCTTGTAAGAGAGTGTAAGAGGGTGTAAGAGTTTTAGTCCAATGAAACACTTTTAGAAAGTGTAAGAAAGTGTCATCAAGGTTGTAAGAAACCTTGTTGGCACCAAATTAGCATGATTCAGATAAGTCAAATTTAGAAATTTGCTCACACGTGTGTGAGCAAATAATTAGGACTAATATGTGTAGGAATCAAGAAATTAGCCTCATTAACCTTAGTTAATTAGTAATAGGTTTATTTGGTGAGAGTGATGTGAGGTAGGGTAGGATCTAGCTTCAAATTAGCTTAATCTAAATTTAACATTTAGATTAATTTGGTTTAGTAGAATCAAGTCATGTGGAGGAATAAATAAATTAAAAATTTATTTAAAGGAAATTAATGAGGGGTAATGTATTAAATAAGATTTAATACATCAAAAGGGGTAGTATTTAAATTAAATTTAAATACTAAGGAAAGTGAATCATATTTGAGTAAATAAATTTAATTAAATAGAAAGAAGAATATAACAAATATAATTAATTAAGATTAACTATAATGTTATGAAAATATTAATTAAATTAATATAAGGACGATTTTAGACATCTACAAAAATTAGAACTTTGTTGAAGGGAAACTACTGCTAACCGATACTAAAAAGCTTGCATGGATTCTTAAATCCATTTACAATCAGCTTGCCCATGCAAGAAGGGTCAAACTCGCCTAAAAGAGAAAGAGAAAAGGGGGGTATCTTCTGAGAACTTGGAGTCTTCTTCTCAATTCTTGGCGTTTTCCTTGAACTCTTCATCTGGAGGCTCTTCTGGCAGTGGAGACTAGTAAGAGACCCTTAGTCCCTTCAAAACAAACTCAAGTTAACCATCAATCATATATGGAGTTCAACTGGTGTGCAAAAATGTGATCTAGTCGGAAACACCCAAATTTTCAGACCCCGACCTCAACTCTGAAACTTTTAATGCCCCAAAACTGCTTAAGTGTTAAACAACAATATTCTGGTCCGAAGTTTGGACTTGTCAGAAGCTGAAAAGGCCAAAATATTTGGAAGGCCAAAAAATCAGAGGGCCGAAAGGCTGAAGATCCTACAAGGTCGAAAGGCCGAAAACTGGACGACCGAAAGGATGAAGAATTACATTGCTTGCGGGGCTGAAAGGCCGAAGGACTGGAAGTTGCATGTCCTAAAGGAGCCAAAAGGCTGAAAGGCTGAAAGGTCGAAACACCGAAACTTGCCTTAGGGAATTTTGTTAAGTGCTACGGATTGCTTCTTAAAAATGCTCAGTGGTCCAAGGGGTTAGTTTGGGAATACTTCTGGGTGTGCAGCCCAGAGCCTCTGTATGACCTCCTGAACTTCCTCATAGTTTATCTTCTTTCTTTTCACCTTGTTGACCTTCGTTCTTGCTTTTCTTTGAAGGTGGTTAGCTTGGAAGCAAAGAACTGGATCTCCTCTTCATGGTTTGTCATCTTTGTCATCTCTTCTTTTGAATAAAATAATTGTTGCAAGGCTTCCTTTGTCTCTATGCTTGCCATAATGTCTTTGAATTGTTGAACCACTTCTTTACATGGCCGTAAGATATGCTTAGCTTTATCCCGGTATAAATCAAGGCCGATCCCTACGAAGAAAACATCTATTTCTTCCACCCATTCCAAGACTTCTTTCTGCTTCTCCAATATGGAGGCTTGACATTTTTCATAAATGCTAATTATCTTGATTATGCGCTTGATCCAAGTCTAAAAATTATCTATCTCCTCACCCTCATATATCTTTACCAGAATTTGGAAGTGTTGTTACTTAATGATCTACAAATCTTGGAGGGCGGCTCACCATTTGCTTGTCGCAGACTCCAGGCCACCCTCATTTTTCATCAAATCAATCAAATTTGTAGCTTCTATTAGATTAACCCTATAAGGTTTGAATACCCATTTGATGACACGTTCCTCGTACTGCTCAAAATCTTCCTTCCAATCTGCACTTGCTTTGATGAAGGATGGTGTTAACCCTGCCGACAGGTCTGGGGTGTTTCTCTTATCTAACATTCCCTGTAATGAGGCCTCTGGGCAGTTGGGCTCAATAGGACCAACCATTTTGTGAATGAACTTCTTCAAGGCTTCATTCTGTTATGTCAAGGTTTTTATGGTCTCCTCGTCCTTGCTCGTGAAACCCAGAGCATGTTTAAGCCCTAAGGAAACCAGTGTCTTGCTCCTTTCCCTGGTGGGTCCCCCCAAATCTACCTCCTCAAATGTGTAGTCTTCTATATTTGCTTGCGTTTGAGGGGTGCTAGCGAATGGGACTGCAACCTATGCCTTCCAGCGCCCCCTAGTGTCTTGAGTGACATAGGACATTGTCTACACTGGTAATATGATCTTTGTCTGATGAAAAGCCTACCCTAAAGATGCTATATTTGTATTTTCTCCTTCATCCTCATCTCTATAAGTTCTCCTTAACTGGATTTCTTTAGTAAACCATGTGGGCTTACTAGATGCGGTGACAAGCTCATATGGGGTAACCTGAAAAAAAAAATCCAAATTTTGGGACCCTGGAGCCACCTCTTTATCTGGCCCTTCTTCTTGTTTTTATCTTTGTCCCCCTTCATTCATTTCTCCTCGGTGTTCTTCTTCCTTTTCCATTTCCTCTTATGCCTTGTCTTCTTCTTCCATTGCCTTATCTTTTTTTTTATGGACTTTGTCTTCATCTCTTGAGGAGCTAACCAACATTTCGGTATTGAGACCAGTTATGACCTTTATTGTGGTCTCGAAAGGTGACAGTCTCTACGGTTACTGATCCTCCAGGGGTTGGGATGTGGCAAGGCAAAGGACTTGATGATGGTGGAGTAGGTGTTGGGAGATTTGGAATTAGAAGTGGAAGAGTAGTTGGAGTTGGGAGAAATGGTGGTGGAGTAGGAATAAGAGGTGGAAGAGTAGTTGGTGGAGCAGTAATGTGAAGGGGCATTGTAACAAAAATGGTTTATGTTGTGGGCTCATTTCTAGTCACCTCTTGGGTGATTGGGGACTCTTGATTCCCGAGCCCTTGATCTGCTTTAGAGGTCTTTCCTACAATAGGTATATTTGGCTTTGGATTGGTAAATTGAGTGGGAGGTGGAGTTAGGGTTACCTATTGTTGGAAAAGAGAAGGACCACCTGCCTCATACCCAATTACATAACCTAGCATGTCCTGTCCTGGGTCCAAAAAACCTTCTAGACCCTCAAAGTATGACATTTGGAGCTCATCTGATCCTAGAGCATCCAAGGGGTTATCTTGCTCTTTAGGATCCTCTTGGTGTTTCCTACCAGTCTCCTTTTCTCTCCTTTTATGAGACCTTGTCCTTTTGACTAGAGGGATCTCTCCCTCTTCCTCTTCTTGTGGTTCTTCTTATACGGTTTCTAATTGCGGAGACACAAAAGCTTTCTTCCTCTTATATGTCTTCTTGCCCTTTCCGATGGTAGGAGAAGATTGTCCAGAAGTGGAGGGTCCTTCATCCGGTGAAACCTGTGCTGGCCCCTTGGGAGGATCTATTTGCCCATTCATTATGGTCCTAGGAGCCTTATGCCTTGGGTTTGACCTGTACTCCACTGCATGTTCATGGCCATATATCGTGCTTGGCTTCTTTGGTGGTGCCTTCTTGTATTGCAGCACTGTACTTTTCTCTACGCACTGTTTATCTGCCTTCTTGGGTGGATCCATCAACGTTTTCACAGGTATTGGGCTCATCTTGTAGGGCCTCTTAATGCATTCCTTCGTTGTTCTCATCACATGCCTTGCCTGGAAATCAATATCATCATTTTCATCCTTATCAACCTCTGTGTTCATGATGGGCATGTCATATATCTTGTCATATGTGTAAATGGCCTCCAAGACCTCATCAGAATCATACTCCCAAAATTTTGGGGGAATAGGAGTCTTTATGACTTCCTTTTCCAAGGTAAGAGTTATTCTACAATAATCTTGGATTCTAACCTCATGATCATCTACACAGTTCATCCAGTGATCCTCCAAGTGTGGTTTGTGATTGTAGAACTTGCCAATAATGTGGTTGTAAGTGCCTATAGGGTCAAAACAAGGCCACACTGTCTTCTAAAGTTGTAGGGGATAATCATCCCATTCAACAACCAAAGATTTACAGACCTTCATATCCTGTAGGGTATATGGTCCCAATGAGATGGGAAAATCCCAACAGTGCTTCTTCTTGTGCTTTATATGTTCGTATGCATCTACGAGTTCCCTGACCATTTCCAAAATTATTATCCAGTCAGATGGATAACTGGGCAATTTCTTTGGTTTCAAAGTTGATCCCGCTATCTGAATGTAAGTGAAGGTTATGAATTTTATGTAATAGGCCCCTATGGCCCTTACCTTGGCAGCTGCTTCTTCTGACATCCTTTTTGCAAAATCACTCTCAATTGATCGGATGACTGCAAAAATGAAGGCATCATTGACTATCCTGTAGTCTGGGTTGTCCTCTGACATTTTTTCCCTTTTCTGTAGTTGGGGGTACACAATGTGAGGCCATGCATTTGGATCATTTAGGTTTCCCCTCTTGACAAGTCCTGGGTAATTCGCCCATGTTGCCAATAGGTACACCACGTACGTACTCATATAAAACTTGGGGTTGTGTTTTGTAAGGAAACTCAGGTGCGGAAACAACTTCCTACACTAATCTCTAAAGGAAAGTATTGTGCAAATTCTTTTAAATCCTTACAATTTTAGATTCGTTAACTACTTTAATAATAATATTGCAGCCATATACCATGCATACAGAAAATAGAGAATGACACAATGATTTACCCTGGGGAAAACCTTTCAGTAAAAAACCTGAGCACTCAAAAACCTGCACAATGTATTATCTTCAACACAATGGTTACAACACACTTACAATGAAAGTTCTTTCAGGAGACAATCGACACTCCAAGACAAATCCAGTAGCACCAGATCATACCAACAATACACTCTTTTCCTATCACTGTTTGCAACCCTAAAAAATTCTTATATCATGCGCTTTCCTTTTTAGGGCAACTTCCAAAGATAGCCGTATTAGGGTTTTACTATTCTTCGAGAAAATAGGAACCCAAAATTTTTTTATTGTGGAAGAGTGTATAGTACTCAACTTTATCAGTTGCCAAATGTCATTGCATGTCTTCACCCGTCATTGAATCTTCTAGAAATAGCCCTTACGTGTCATAGGAATCCGTCATAACCATTTCAGCCATGATCTCCTTACACACAATTCAAGATGCCGACACATCAAGTGGAGTGACATATCAACATGCTAACTAGACATGTACACTCACACTTAATTATATTATTTGCAAGAAATACATTTTACAAAACAAATAATAAGAATAGGAATTATCCAAGGTTGAGACACCTTATTCCTAACATGTTTCACTGCCACCAATTGTTCATCCAACTTATCGCTGATGATGGCCCCCCAATCGAGCCTAGCCAAGCAGCCTCTGATTCTTTCTATTAGGAGAATCATCCAATTCTCCAATTGGGAGGATTGTGGTAATCCATATACTCGGCTTAGCATTGTTATGGATGCCTTGATATTATCCTTCATGTATCCCCTCCTTAAGTCTATCTTGTCCAGCTTATTTTTGGGGAGAGGTTGCTCGGAGTAATTGTTATTGACTATTTCATAGGCCTCTTCCCCTTTGTTTCTGAACCACAAGTTTCCCTTCTCTATGAAAAAGTCATAGAACTTGTCTATGCCTTTGTGGAGGTGGAAGACATCCTCTATGACATTTGGCCTAATATCCAATACTACTTGGCCCTCTATATTCTGAACCACCTTTTTGTCAGTCATAATGGTTCTCCAAAGTCATGATCAGTTTAGATGAGGTCACGACCACTCGGTGGGCTGCCACGTTGACCAGTCCTGCTAATACCATTGAGGTACAATCCTCTGATCTCCTGACTAGTTGGGCACACCTTGTCAAGAAGTCATCCCAATCTACATTCCTGATATCAGTATCGGTGATTTCAATGTGCTTGTTGCCAATTTTGGAAGGGGGGGTGTTCCCCTTGTATAGGTACTTCATGGGTGACACAGTCTTTTTCTCAGGCATTCATGTAATAAAACATGCAAGTATCAGTATTTTATTTGAAGAAAAACTAAAATAAAGCTGACTAATCTAAGAAAACAGAGGTAAAAGCTCTCTAAGTAGCCAGGAATGCAGATTTTTGCACTTTAAGCTCTTTCAAAGTTTCGAACGCCGAAAATGGGTTCAAAGGCCGAAAAGGCCAAAAGTGCGAAAAAGCCACCGTTGACGAGCAAGCTTCGTCGGTCCTTTCAGCATCCGAAAGTCCAAAGGTTTCTGTTGATGTCGAAAGTCTGAAATCTTGATGACGGAGATAGGGCTTTCAGGGATTCAGACTTGTTGACATTTCAGACCTTTAGGAGGTCCGAAAGGCCGAAAAGGTCGAATCTCTGAAATGACACAAACTACAAACCGACCTAGTTTTCAGCCTTTCGGGGGCCGAAAACTTGCGACAAAGGCTGCGACCAAGAAACAGAAAAAAACCTAACCTAAAAAAGAGGGAAAAACCTAGAAAGACCAGACCCAACAAGGAGGGACTTACCCTGCCAAACAAGAAGGTGCAAAAAGGCCTAAAAGGGACCAGAGGAGGAGGAAGTGGACGTGCCCTAGGCTGGACAAGCACCAAGCACGAAAAAACTCCAAACCTAGACTAAGAAGAGAGAAAAAACTACTAAAAAGTGAATAAAGATCCTACCTCGAAGGAGCTAGGAGCGGAGGAGGACGACATGATGAACCTTGAAGACGCGGGGCGAGCAGGCACAACGAGGGAGAGAAAGAATCCCTAAATTGCGAGCTCTCGAAATGTCGGAGATCAAAAAGAGTGAAGTGATTGTATTAGGGCTCTTTAGCCTATTTATAACCCATGACGTACGTCAGTGATTTCGGTGTTTCAATTTCTGAAACACCGAAAAACCCGAAGCTAAACAACTTCGGCCTTTCGGTGTTTTCAGAGGCCGAAACATCGAAAGGGCCGAATTTTGGCCTTTCAGTCATTTCGGTATTTTGGGGTACTTTTGGTCCTCCGAAAGGCCAAAAGGGTCGAAAGGCTGAAAAAGGGTGTCTTTTATTTGAATCCTGACAACACTTTTTCAAGACTGACCTGGTGGAGATTGAAGGGGCAGACATAAAAAAAGGAAAAAGACCAAAAAAGGGGGGTCCCTATGGTCAGAGGACCAAAAAATGGGGTGTGTGTTGTGTGTTAGGAATAAGGTGTCTCAACCTTGTATATTTCCTTACATTTGATATTTTCCAAATGTTGGCACTTTGGACAATGTGTAAGGTAATCATGACTGAAACGGTTATGACGAAAATCTATAACGGTCATTAATATTTGTAAGAGCTAGTTGTAGAAGATTTGATGATGGGTGAAGATGAAATTTTTTTTGGGGTTCTTATTTTCTCAGAGAATGGTAAAACCCTAATACGGCTGACTTTGGAAGTTGCCCTAAAAAGGGAAGCGCATGATATAAGTATTTTTTAGGGTTGCAAATCTGAGTGAGAAATTAGTGTATTGTTGGAACGTTTTTATGCTGCCAAATTTGTCTTCAAATGTCAATTATCTCCTGAAAGAACTTGCATTACAAATGTATTGTAAACAGTAATAGTTTTGATTAATACATTGTGCAGGTTTTGGAGTGCTGTGGTTTTTTACCGAAAGGTTTTCCCTAGGGTAAATCATTGTGTCATTCTCATTTTTCTATGTATAAATGTTATTGTATTATTATTCTATAATTGCTAAGGGTTAAATCTGAATTTGCATGATCCTCTTCTGGGGAGTTTAGCGTAGGGAACTATTTTCTGCACACTTAGTTTCCTTTCATTGTGCACCCACAACACATCCATTGTAGGTAACACTATGCTTCAAAAAAGACAAATATCTTCAGTTTCTTCTCGAATTGGTTTTAGTAGGAAAACAATATCACAATATGTTAATAGTATAATGCTTTTGGATGATATCACTTTGGAAGGCAATTGGGCCATCATGTGTAGAGCTCCTCGTTCTGATAGGATTGATGGAGGAATCCAGGATTTGGTCACATTATTTTGGAATGATAATACTCATCCTTCATCAAACAGTAGAGATGTTATCAGACATAGAATTACAGCTAATCAATATGAACATCATACAAAACATTGGTTGAAAACAACACACCATGAAATGTATGTGTCATTTTGTAGTTCAAATCCTAATATAAAAATTGGGCAAACATTGGTTGAAAGATTGAAGCCATATTATGTCAGGACAAACAAAGTATTTGAAACTTGTTGTCATTATCATATTGAATTTGATCTCCACTATCAGGTTTTTTGAAATTTTGTAGAAGACACTTATGGTTTTGTAAATGCTCCTACTACTAGATAAAGTGAGTTCATGTCATCCATTTTATGTGACAAAAGAGATGATGCATCTGGTCAAATTAATTTCATAAAAGGAATATGTGAAACATGTGCTGCTTTAGCTCTTTTTCCATTGAAAAATGAAAACATTGATGTAACAAAGATGGTAAATTGCAAGAGTTACAAATATGTAAAGAATGAAACAAAATTTGGGAAAGAATCCAAAAGGTTAGAATATGTTGAAGAGGAGATAATTGTTGGAGTATTTATGGACAAATTTAAAAAATTGATTCAACCCTACATTCATCATTTTTTTTGGCAAAGTGGAAAGCACAACAATTCCAAATACTAAGAGACAATCTCCCACTTGGAACTATTGTATCAGTTGTTGATTTCGCAGAAAACTATTTCTTTGTTCATCAAAAGGCAATTCAATCAGAATACTATTTTTCAGAGAAAATTATTATTATGGTACATGTGTGTTATCGTCACGCATAATTAGATTTGGATGATATTTAGAGCACATTTGAAGCATGGGTCATCAAGAAGGAATATAATTTTTATATAAGTTATGATAAAGAGCATGACATTCAATATGTAGAACACTGCTTCAAGATATTTTTTGCAAATTTGAAAGAAGAGGCATAGAATTTGATAAACATTATGTTTGGTCAGATGGATGTGTTGCACAATTCAAATCATCCAGACCATTGTATGCACTATGCAGATATCATCGTAATGAAAATATACCACATGTCTGGAGTTGCTTTGAGAGTGGACATGGAAAAGGTGAACATGATGGTGTTGTAGCTTCCATCAAACGTGCTCTACGAAAGTATCAAATGAATTGTAAGGGAGTTCATATAAAAAAATGCACATGATGTTGTTGAATTGTGCAAGACACATTTCACACCGAATGAGAATGACACATCATTAGGAATGACTCAAGCAGTACCACAGAAAAATTTGGGAGATAAAAGGTATGCACAAATTTTTAAATTATTCATGTGTGATATATATATTTATTCAAGTGTTTAAATTTTACATTCTTTATTCAAATTATATTTATAGAACATTATATATGCATGTGTTTAGGTGTGGACAAAAAAATTATGCATGGTTGCAAGAGGATAGAAAAGACGTGATCTTTGCATTCAATTATGAGTACGAATTGTTGCAATTGGACGTTGAACACTAGGAACTACTCATGCTCTTGTTGTCGCTGCATTGCTGACAATTATGAGGAATGCATCAATCAGGAACATGGATATATAGGTGCATGGAATCTAGTGCCACTAGTTGTTACTGATACATTTGATAGAGATGAAGATGAAAACTTCAATGATGTTTCTTTGATTTCTACTGATTACGATCATATGTCAAGATTGGTCAAAATTGGTAAGTATACATTTCACAGTATATGACATTGAGATACATGAATAGATAGATAGATATATAGAATGAACTAAGTAAATTTTAAAATCTCAAATGTATATAAATTTATTGTGCAGGAGATGTCTTTGCAGTGATTGCTGAGCGTGGAAATGTAAGAGTTAGTTATTATTTATTGTGTTGCACTACAAAGAGGATGAAGTTACTTGAACCTGAAGAAAGTGATGGAATTTTGTTCCTTATAAGTTTTTATGCTTTACATCAATATATTGAACTCATTTTGTAAATTTAAAATTTCAAACTTTTAACAAATTTCAAATTTATTTTGTTTAAATTTATATTGTTAACATTTGTGACCTGCAGGTTCAGTTATTTTAGAGAGAACATATTTCAAGCAAATCAAAGTAATTCAACATGGTATTCACTTTTTTTATTACCAACCAGACAATAAGGTGTTTCAATATAGTCACCTAGTAGTTACCACCACCTTTTGTCTCCATACAGTTAAATCTCAATGTGGACGTCGTAAGTGGAGACTAGATAGTGAGGATCATGAGAGAATATTACATGTTCTCCGTGAAAGGTTTGAACCACTTGAGTTGGTCTAAAAGTATAATACATACCTATTTCATGTGTTAGGACCTACTTGATATCTCTATATTAAATGGACTATGCTTTGTTGATATATTTAAACATATGATGACTATAATTTGTTGAAATATTTAAACATATGATGGACCTATTTGATGGTTCAATGATTTTTATAGATTTCTTATTAGTTAAAGATCCCCTTAAGACATTAGTTTGAATGCTAAAATGATGAAATTAGTTAGATTACTTATGACATGTTAGTTCTAAAATTACTAAGAATACTTATTGTCAATAATTTTAATATATTTATATGTATGATTTTATGTAATTGAAATATGTAACTTGATTAGTAATGTGTTACTTGCTTACATGTATACATAATCCCCTTAAGACATTAGTTAGATTACTAATGACATTATTTAGATTACGTATGACATTAGTGAACACTAAATCCAGATGATATTACTCATATTACTTATATTCCAACAGTTACATATTGACTTGTTATTTTTTATGATATTAATTAGATCCCCTTAAGACATCCCGTTAAGAACTCCCCTTAAGACATTTATTAGATTACTAATGACATTAGTTAGATTACTTATGTATACTTTAAATGTATGTTTTTATGTACTTGAAATATATTACTTGATTAATTTAACTAGAATCAAATCATATATGTATAACCATCCCCTTAAGACGACATCATCTAATCAAATCATCTATACATGTATACTCATCCAATCAACTATCAAATCAAATCATCTAATCAATGAAACCATCTAATCAAATAAAATCATCTAATCAAATGATACCATCTACGTGTATTCTCATCTAATCAAATCAAATCTTAAACACATAAACGTAAACACACATGTATAAATCATCATGAACCCCATCATAAATCTATATAATGTCAAATCATAAATCATCTAGAGATTCGTCAATAATAAATATTTAACACAAATATTTTTCACATACCCCTTTGTGTTTGATGCAACACAAGGTTCTCGACGAGGATGCCAAAAATGAAGTTAGTTACAAAGGCCTATTCAAGTTCCTCATAGACCACTAGAGGCATGTGCTTTACTAGTCAAGTTGTGACATTAAATCTCCTCGTCGTATCTAATTTTGGGCTGGTTATGATTGTTAAGAGTTTCTGCCCCTGTGGGGTTTCTAGAAAAGCTTTTTTGTTGATGTGTTATGTTAATCAGGACTCTGGCTCTAGAACGAACTCTTTTCTTCTTAAAAGTTGTATTGACTATTATACTTATTCTATTTTTAGGCTTTATATGGATGATTTGATTACCTACAATGTGTTGAAAGATAGGGTTGTGCATATGTTGTTTGACTACACTATTAGTGTTAGCTTATATTTGTTTATTTCTTTAGGTGGTTTTTGATGTTCTTCTGTTGTTAGTGTGTTGTTTATTTCTACACCCTTGAGCTATGCTTTTGTAAGGGTCAACACCCTTGTTTTGATGCTCATTAATATTTAAAACATAATATAGTGTTTATATTAATCATAAAAAATATAAGATAATACTACAAACACTAAACAACAATATATTTTATAATTTTTTGTCTAAACTAATTAAATAATTTTATTATTAAATTAGGACTAATTTCATTCTTCTAATTTGTCTTAATTAAATAATTTTCAATTATTTAATTTTTCCTCCTAAAATTTTTAATTAAGTAATTTTATATTATTTAATTAAAAAATTCATTTATCCTTAATTAAACAATCTTCATCATTTAATTGTCTGCCTAACCACTCTTCCACAATTAAATATTATCTTAATTAGCTAATCCATTTAACCTAGCTAATTGTGCTTCCATAATTAAATAATTATTTTGATTCTTTAATTGTTTAATCTCAAATCTTCATAATTATTGAAATTTTATTTAATTATCCCTTAAATGTGGGTTTTTGTTTATTTATTTCCAACCCCACTTAACTCGACTTACTAAGTTTACCTCACTCTAACTTACTAATCTCCTTCCCCACTTAACGCTTCACTATTTCCACTTACCAAATTCACTCCTCACATGTCACCACCCTCTCCGCTTAACTCTTCTTCTTGATCAGTTTCCTCCATTGGTTTCCCAAGCAACCTTTTAATCTTATAGCATGTCCCCATGCTGTTGTTTAGCTTATATTTGCTAGCAACAGTTGCTCAACTTTTTGTGGCACAATTTGTGGAGCTAGTGGCCTGTGGATGATAATGTTTGCTGCTTAATTTTAAGCAGTATTTTAAATATTAATTTTAAAATAATTTTTTTGTCATTTTTATTGCAAATAAATCTAAAAACAAAATTGTAGGCAAATAAAAAGGAGATGGGGAAAAAATGGTGAAGACATGTGTCACTTTTTGCAATAAGCAGTTGTTGCTTATTTCTAGCCCCCCCATTTTCCCACAGCTTATTTTCATTTACTTAAAAATAGCTACTCCGCAAAACTAGGAAAAGATTCTAAATTTTTCTTTTCCCACAATTTTTATTTTGCATGGGAACACATTATTGCTTAAATTTAAGCAGAAAATTCATTTAAGTAGCAGCATGGGGACATGATATTAGTCATTCATCAATCTCAATCATCTATTTAAACCAATCTATCCTCTCATTTTTAATAACCACGATCTTTGATATCTTTTCAATTATCACCACTTTGAACTCTTGATTATGTCGTGTACACACTGAAAATCTGAGAGCATTTGAAAAAATTAAGGACAATGGAGGATTCACAAGATGGATAAACATTACATTGGTTAGTATCTTATTTATGTTTGCATTTCAATTTCGTTTTCTCCATTGATAGATTAGAATCTTGCAAGAAATTTGAGTTTTGTGGTTGCTCTTACATCTCATGCATTTGAATAATTTTTCCTAGTTGACAAGTACAATTTGACTGTCCATGCATTATTCAAATGAATAATTCAAACTATTTAGGAAGCACACATTAATAAAATCAAAGTCAATTATCATAGATTTAGACTTTTCTGGGTTTAAATGGCAATTTTTTTACTGCGTCAAAATGCTTCCCAATAACTATACTGTTGAGATTGATGAACATCAATCTACCCAAGAACCCTGCATGCAAAACTGCTACGAGAATGAAGACAGAAGATAGAAGAAACAGAAGCTATGGCGGCCGATAGGCCAGAGACTGAAAAAGCATGTTGCAAGA
>MU224771.1:331581-341588 GCA_018584345.1 Thuja plicata | reverse complement strand
TCCACTTATCAATTCCCCCCTCTCCCTCTCGCTCCCCCTCCCACTCTTCTTTTTACCCTATTGCAAACATAACATGAGCATGTTGGTAATGAAATTTTATTTTCTTGATCTAGAGGTTTTGTTTCAGTCATGTGTAGATACCTATGAGTGGATTCATAGTTGATATCAAGCTATCAACTCTGGATCAATAGTTTTGTCTCACAAACATCACTTTCTAAACGACTTATTGATTGATCTCATGTACTAGACAAACATGTGCAAAAAATGGACCAAACTTTTTCCTAACCTTCCTTTCGCAACTCTTCTACGTACTCATTACACACCAATGTGCAATTGCTAGTTATATCATGAAACGAATGTTACTAAAATAGACATTAAATCATTGTACAAACTGACGTAAAGGGTTTACTAGACGATTACATGTGTTTATTAATGTTATTTGTAATTCAATAGATGTAGATACATGTACGCCAGTCACATGTTTTTTAATAATATTGCTTTGTAATGAATAAACATATAGGTGTGTTATTAAAAAAAAAAGCCCCAAATTAAGTGGTTTAAACTTGTATTGATTCTAAGACAATCTACTTACATCTTTAAAGAAAGTGACCCAACAAAGCCCAAACAAGAAATCGAAACCATTATGATATAGGCCATATACCATCATTATGTATATTGGTGATATAGCATTTAAGCTCATTGTTCCTATTTCTAGGCAGTAGCCTAACTTGTTCCTACTTCTAGGCAATAACCTATGTTTAAGAAAAGATTAGCTCACCAATATTTTCCACCACTCTAGGGCACACTAAATGTTCCTAATTATCTGAAGAGTATTGAATTGAACCCTCACACCATGCCTACAATGTCTGCTAATCAAATCCTATTGATATAATAATAAAAAAATGAACAATCAACAAATGTCTCTCTTGGAATCTCAAGCCGGAGCAATTTAGGTATTAAAGCAAGTAGTTCAAGGGAACCAAATTAAGTAGAAGTTATCTTCTTTTGGTGAATAAGCTAAGAGATGTGGAGCTCATTTCCTCGATTATTATAAAGGAGATAAAGACCAGATCAAGTTATCCAAGAAGTTCAATAAAACCAAATCAAATAGATGTTCTCCTATTTAGTGCATACACTAAGTGATGTGAAGCTCATTTCGTCTTAAGAAATTATAAATAAGCAACAAATCAGATCGAGACATACTTGAAAATATTTGAAAAATCTATTCACTTATTGCCATTGGGGAAAACTATGATATTGTTTATTAAAATGGTAGTAAGGTGCATACAGGTTTATAGAAGTCCTATAGAAAGAGAGTAATATGTTTATCTTTTATGCAAATGCTCGTAGATGTTGTTGTCTTTGCTATAATACCACAAACTACCAAATCCCTATTGTATTATTCAACATAAAACATGGTGTTTGTCTCTTTTAACTATTCAACCAACAATAAGGATATCTTGCAGACAACGTCGCTACTACTTGCAAGAAATCACTTCTCAATAGGATTTTTTTTTAATCTATAACAGGTAATTTTATTAATATTCATAAAATATTACAAGCAACGAACATTTTCTGAGAATATCCATCTCCCCAAACTTACATCTATCTATCATAGTCATATTCAGCTTATACAATAAAACACAGTCCATCATTTCTATATTCGGACATTACATTCAGACAATCTACAAAAGCTATAGACTGAGGATGAGAGTCTTGTTCATCACACTAAACCAACCCCAGTTGCGCATCCTTCAGTCGCCTGCTGATATATCTAGCACATCCTGCTTACAAAAGGGATGTCATCGTCTTCTCTAGATCTTTCATTCCACTTCCGTGAGTCTTCCTCAAAACTTTCACTGCTTTCATGCCCCACCATTTAAAATTTCCTATGTAAACTTGGATTATGGGGTCAGCAAAATTTTAAAATTTTAAGACTTACAAAATGCGCTTATTGGTTCATTCATTCCCTTCCCGCCTGCCACGCCTCTGGCCCCTTTTCTTCTTGGGCACATTTGCATAGAGCACCGTGTTCTTCTCCTCTGTTATAGCCCTGGCTTTCTCCACTTCAACCTTCGAATTTCTCCATTTGTTGTCGATGTCCGCCACATATGCTTCTTTATTCACCTTAGCCCACCACCACAAGAAAGGGACCTATCCACAGACCCTTCCTCGTTTTCATCTTCGAAGCACTCCTGATAGTCGAAACCTAACCCTGGCACTGCCCACCCTAGAATTGAGTCCAGTTCCAGTAGCAATTCATTGTCAAACAACATGTTTATAATTCGTTTCACCTCCAATTCCGGTTCACCAATTTGCAACGCCCAAGCAATTACCATGGAGATAACATCTACATTGGCCCTCCTTTTCGCCTTCCTTTCTTGAAATTGGCTGCCCAAAACTTCAATGGCAGCCAAAGCTATGTTTTCCTCCTTGAAGTTTAAAAACCCTAGCATATGTTCCTTGCTAACGGGTCCTTTGAATGACTTCTGCTACTTTTTTGAATCCATCGAGAACGAAGCCTCCATTGCAGACGCCTTCAAAACCTTGCCCTGCACTACAGTTCTAAAAAAAACAATTTCTTTCCTTTTCATTTCACAGAAGGTAGAGTTGGTGAAGTTATTATTGCCAAGGATGGATGCACATCTTTACTCGAAGTTAAACTCCTCTCAAATCGACACCCGTCAAGCATGCCACCTTAATCATAATAATGTCTTGCATCGTCACTTTCCCCCGCATCTTACTAATTATTAATACTTGCTCCTTTTGAACTTGCAATGTAATTATAGTAGGTGTGATTCGCTAGAGGCACAATCACCCACAATGACATCATCTTTTCATGCTGGATGTCATTGAAGTAAAAAGGAAGGTGCCAAAGGCTACCTTTTGAAATCACAAGCAAACACACAATCAACTGGAGAGTTTCATATGCCCGCGGCCCCAAACAATGTAGGCTTAAAATACTTTACGCCTCAATTTTGAAATCGTCAAAATATATTTCATTTGCATTGTTTAAAGTAGAAGCCCATTTTGAAAATACATCTGCAACTTGATTCCCCTTGAGCTTGATATGATTGATTCTGAAATCTAGAAATGCATGAAGTAATATGCTAATTTTTGCAACAATATTCTCAAGGTGCCATGCATGGGCAACTCCATTCTTAATAGCATTCACCATGACCTGTCAATCCCCTTCAATATGAATTCTTTTGACCTTAAGTCTAAGCCCCATTTGGATTGCTAATAGTGCCACCCTAGCCTTTGCTACATTATTAGTCTCGTCATGTAATCTATGAGCAACAAAAGCAACCAAATCGCATTTATAATCTCTAGCTATTACTCATGCCCCTGATGGGCTTGGATTGTCTTTAGAGGCTCCATCAAAACTTACTTTTATCCATTCTTCTTCAGGTTTCTCCCACTCTACTTTGTTCACCTCCCTGTAATTATCTTTTTTCCACTTACATCCCCATTTCTGATTTTTAGACAAGGCTAGCCAACATGAATCCTCCTATCTTCTACCGAGTAAACCATAGCACCCTTCTTATTCAATAGTGCAGCCTTCATGACTTCCTCAATTGAGGCATTGATTTTGCATTTTACTCTGTCAAGTGTTTCCTCCTTCCCTTGAAAAATTCTTCTATTTTGCTCCTTCCAAATTTCCCATATGATAATGGATGGGCATATATTCCAGAGAGGAGACATGGTCGTAGCCTTAACTAGTGTAGGGAAGCTCTCAAAAACCATTTTTACTTTGTTTTGCATCAGACCTACCCAATGCAATTTAGATTTAATCATTAACCAACAGTCATTTGCAAATGGGCATTGAATCAACAAGTGATCCACATCCTCTGAGGTTGAGTTGCATAGCACACATTTGGTTGGTCCACAATAACCAAATTGTTTCCTTCTTTCTGTTGTTAAAATTCTTTCATGCACTGCCAACCAAGCAAAGGTACCTACCTTAGGTAAACAGTTTTGGTTCCAACAAAGCTTTACTAGCCACCCATTATAAGCTTAAGTCTATTAGCTATTACCTTGGCAATTTCCTTATAAGTTGTACTACACAAAGCAATAGGTCTAAAGTCTGACTTCCCCCATTCTTAGGGATCAAAGAAATGAAGGTGTTATTGAAGTCCTTCAAAATGAAACCACTTGTCCTAGACTCCTCCACCACCTCCCAAAGATCTTCTCCCAGAATGTCCCATGTTTTCTAGAAGAAGATGGCAGGAAATCCACTCAGCTTCGGAGCTTTATCACTCCCCAACCCGCAGAGGGCTTTCTTTACCTCCTCCTTGGAGATTGGAGCCATTAAGAGATTGTTTTGAGCCTCTGTTATTCTATTGGGGATGGTGTTTAACAAATCCTTTGTTCCATATAGCTCCCTTAATTTTTTAGCAAATATGTTTTGAAAATAGTTGACAGGATTTATCTGCTGTGTTTCAGTCATCAGATCACCCTGTGCATTCCAAATAGAGAAAATCATATGTCGGGTTCTTCTAACTTTCACAGACTTGTGGAAAATTTTTGTATTTTTGTCCCCCTCTTTCAACCATGTTTCTCTCGACTTTTGTTTCCAAAAAGTCTCCTCTCTTGCCAGTATCTCTTTGTAACCTCTGTGAAGCTCCTGCTCTTCCTCATATACTTTTTCATCCATTCCATAAGCAATAATCTTATCATTTAACACAACTAATTTTTGTTCCATGTTCAGCTTTTCAACAAATGTACTTTTAAAAGAGTCTCTATTCCATATTTTAACTGATCTTTAAGAAATTGTAATCTTTTGAAGAAGATAAAAGATTTGTTACCTTCCCATTTAGGGGCATTTGTCCACCACTCTTCAATTCTTCCCATGAACTCTTCATCCCTCAGCCACATTGATTCAAATTTAAATGGTGACCTTTCAGGAGTAATGTCCTCCTAAATGTTGCAGCATATAGGAAAATGTTCTAAACCTGAGATTGGAAGAATGCCCGCGTTGCATAACCAGTTGCATTGATCCCAGTGTCCAGCTTGCAGAAACCTATCTAATTTCTTAGCAATATTTAGGAAGCCCTTTCTCTGTTGGTCCAGGTGAAATCCCCCAACCTAAAATTAATATCAATTAGGCCATTGTTCATTCCAAAATCAGTAAAGTCTCTTTGACTGTTGCCCTTTCTTCTCTGTTGGGCTAAGAATAGCATTAAAATCTCCTCCTAGCAAGAAGAGATCATCTTTCCTCACTTCCAAAAAACTAGAAATGACTTTCCATAAATCTATTTTTTCTGTTGAATTGTTTGGTCCATATATATTGAAATCATAAAATTTGGATAGAAGTTGTTTGGAGGAAACTTCAATCCATTGCCAATTAGCAAATATGTATAAGAGCTCTACAATGACAACACTTTTATCTCATAGAACACAGAGCCCTCCTGAGGCTCCTCTTGAATCAGAGTAAAAAAGAATCCCATCTATTAAAATGTCTCCTAAAAAATTCTTTATCATTTGCTTTCAACTTTGTTTCTTGCAATAGCACTATGTCCGCCCTTGCCTGATCCAGACCCCTCTTGATCAAGCGGATCTTGTTAGGGGCATTGCAGCCCCTGACATTCCACGAAAGGATCATCATTGCTTCCGGGAAAAGGCATAGCCTTTCCCTGATCTCAACAATTTTGTTTGGTCTACTACACAACCAACCATTTCAAGTTTTCCCCTATTAGACCTTGCTCCTCTTTTTCTTCTCTCACCTAATTTGGGTTTGTGTAACATAGAATCAGATTGGTCTAAGCCTCTTGGGTTAAAGATGTTTGGGGTTGCATAAACACCTAAATCATCTCCCTCACCATCCTCACTCTGTGAGCTATAGATAGTATCGGATTCAATCAAGTCCCCTCCACTATCTCTTGCATCATCAAATGAACCTTCCAGGTTTCTGATGGGAGAAATCCTTTCATCATTAGCCTCCACTCTATTTGCACCACCATCGCAACTCTCTGTTTGCATGTCTTGAGATCTTCTATTTCAAGGTGTTCATCTTCTTGAGGGTTGTGACCCTTGTTTTCATCCATTTGTTGCAAGACTTTCATTCTCGGGACAACAGAAGGGTAAGTGTTTTGGATAAAGTCTCGTCCACATGAGTTGTGATGTGGGCTTACCTCCTTTGTTATGTAGTGTTGCATTCCACCATGTCTGTTGTTTGAGTGTTATCAAGTTCTACAAAGAGATTTGCATTCTGGGGTTCCCCACAACCCAACTCATTGTTTTTGCTCTGAGAAAAGAAGAGGGGAGTTTCACACACTATTTGAGTTGACTTCTCTTTTTGGGGATCCTCTGACCATAGTTGGGATTCCATCATAAAACTTTTGTCAATCGTCTCCTTTTGTCCACCACTTGCAGTTTTGTAGCATATGGCCTCTGCTAAATCCAATATCTTGAGGACCTCCAGGTCATCTGTTGAATTGTGATGTGATTCCTTACCTTTTGTCATGTGTAAGAAGATGTCGACCAATCTTGACTCCTCTGTTCCTTTCCCATTTCTTTTTTTATCATCATGGGCTATGGACAACATCCCATCACTCTTCATATCCTCTGCTATCAGAGGTTGCCGCCATTCACCTCTTTCAGTATGGATAAAATGTGGGAGGACAACTCATAACATGTTTGTCGCCAAACAAGAATCCTGGGGGTGATTGCATAGTTTGTTTCGTTTAGAACTTCATCATATTTCACATATTTTCCCAGAGACTCCCCTAAAATTTGCATTGTTTCTGCTCCCCAATATTCATGAGGCAATTTTTCTAATCTGAACCAAATTGGGGTCTCCTTCACAATCTCCTTCTCCGGGTTAAAGTTTATTGTCCAGTCTTTGATGTAGAATCCATTTCCATCCATCATGTAGGGTCTATTTCCTAACATCCATTCTTTATCCTCTCTAGTGGAGCATATAATGAGATAAAATCCATTATGCAGAGTTTTCATTGAGATGAAAGAGCATTTCCATTGTTGTTCACATCATTGTTTATTTTTACTGTAGGACGGCCACGGGCCTAGCCATTTTAAGACCAATGCTTTATTTTCCAAATAAGCCCTATTTTCCAACCATTGAGGATTATTGAGCACAAATGTTGAATAGGACTTAGCTACAAAAACATTTTCACTCACCTACGGGTGCACATCATGTGTTTGCAGCGTTGATGTGTTCTGGTCCATATTTTCATTAGATTTCTTCCTACAAAAATTTCCAGCGATGCGCTGAAATTTCAATCCTTTCTCAATGGGCAGAAATCCACTGTAGCCCACATCAGATCTGTTCCTATTCTCCCATCTCCTTCCATTCCTTCTTCCTGCAGGTCAGCCCTTGCTTCTTTGATTAATGTTGGTTCTCTCTCAAAGACATTTACTGTAAGATTCTTGTCCTCTTCTGTTGAACGGCCATCTTCTCTGTGAAGAAAAACCAGCGCGATAGTTCCCCTTCTGGTAGACCGCTCCATTTCCCGCTCTTGGAGGCCATTCCGACTGTTGCAGACGCTCCATCGAAGAGATCTTTCACTAATGATCTTCTCAATAGGATATTAAAAAGAGCTTATTGTGGCATATTTCTGTTAATTTATGTTCTTGGTGTACAGGGAAGCCTGGACCATCCTTATTCAATGCAATATATTCTTCATATTTCTTGTGGATCATGTTTAACTTTTCACTTTCGAATCAATTTTTATAGTACCATATATCATATTGCTATGGTGGACATTCCCCTGTAATTTCACCAGTGCCCATCTTCCAACCTTACAAGCAGAGTGAAAATCACCTTTTATTTTTTGATTAATTAATATAGGATCATTATTGAACCCCACACCTCATACAATTCCATATATTTTCATTAGCATACCCAACAATGTTTACCATGGGAGTAATACATCGTACACCAAGGATCAACCTAGTCCATAAAGTCCATCATGGGGTTACCACTGCACCACACACTCGTGCACTTACAGAGATTATCAATCTCTCTATAGTCACTATACAGAAACCATGGCTTGGTACCAACCTTCGCCTGTTGCCTTTAACGCCTTATCCTGGAAGTTAGACAGAGAAAAGATAAATATCGGCAAAACCAAACAAAATATGATAACAAAGAGCACTAATTTGACAAGTTTCAGAAATCTTTAAGTGTTTGGGGAAACTTATATCTGCATAAGATTATACAGTACACTTCAATCTTTGCCCTAAAATTTCATGAAGGACAACCATTAAATTTAAATCATCAAAAACTGCTGTACAGTTACTCAATGACTCATACTTTATGATCCTTACTTGGATTGGTGAGAACATTGACAGGTGATTGATCATCTTTCTGTAATATGCAACTTTTTATCTCTCATTTTTGTTATATTTTCTTTTTAAATTCGCATCTCTCTCTAAAATCTTGCTGCTATTCAGGTGACAGAAACTTTACCACTCCATGTGATGGAATTCGTTCCAAATGGAATAACTCATTTTCAAAATGATACCCGTTGTTATATAAATCTTGTTTTTAGCGTCTGCAATTAGAACAAGTAAATATTAGAATCTGTAGTACTTGATGCAGGTTTGTGAAACTATCTGTTAAACATGTTCTGCCATGACGTTCCATCCCACATGCTCGTTCAGATTACCATCACAATAAGAAAAATGCTATTTTCAGTTCATGTTGGAAGTCATAAACCTTGGAAGTTGCAAATAAAGTCAAACAAGACCTAACAGAGGATGGAAACAAGGATCTTCGTTATCAGAACCGAATCTTAATTCTCAAGTGCATGTAAAGCTATGTGACCAAATGTAATAAAAAAGTAATAAATGTTAATTGTGTTCATTTAGAAAAGTTCACATGGTCTTTATAAACTCTATATTTAAGCTACTGTACTATCATGGACGCTCATATGCTATAGTTTCTGCCCTGTCCTAGGTCACCATGTTTATATGATGATGAAATCTTCGTGCCATTTTGTTTAGCTGGTTGTTTTCTGAGCTATATTTGTAATCTATATTCCAATATAAAATAAAATAAAAAGTTTCAGACTTAGATCTAACCTTAAACATGTAGAGTCAAAGGCCTTCTCTATCTGATGAGCTGGAATCTAAAATGGAGGTGGCCAGACTCTTCCAACGTATTGCTGAAAACTTTGGTAAATATTAAAATTAAAGATATTTACATTTTTGTCTGCAGAAAATGCAAACCTCCATTTTTATCACAGGAAATGCATACCACAAAGACGAACACAATTCAATTAAACTTTTATATCATTATCAGATTTTAATACAGATATAAACATTGAAAATAAACAGCATAGATGATCACATCATTAAATTTTCCTACCACAAATATGTAGAATAATGGTATTCTCAATACAGAGCATAATATCATATTTCTAGGTTGGAAACTTTCCAAATTATGGCAACATTTTCGTTACAGGGCATCATAAACATTTGTGTTACTCTGATAATCATATTTAGTTTGCTGCACAGTACTGTATGTTTTATTTTCATTATTTTGCATCTGTGATTTAAAAATTTGAATTATTTCCCAATGATGCATGAAAACCCTACTAGTACGAACCGAAGCACTAACAGCTGAGATATTTTTCAACCTTAAAATTTCCATCGTAATAACCAGGCAAATGGCAAGTTAGATCGATGAGAAGGGCATTGGGCTGATCTAGCCCTTCGTTGAGAGGTGGGTGAGCCAAAGGAATGTGGACAGCAGAGATAATATCTGGGAAGACAGCAGGCTTAGACCTGAAGAGCCTTCATTCTATTACCTTAAACCCTGATGAATGAAACCTCGCTTGCCTCGTATCTACTTAATCAAATTGGGTGCATTTGGGCTGTCTTGTGAAATATGTTGCCCTTTAAGGAAGAGAAATAAAACTAGCAATCGCACATAAGTGTGCAATGGTTACGCCTTTTTTTTTATGTTGTGTTCATTTTATTGTATTTGGTGGCTATATCATTTATGCATTATATTTTGTTTTTATGCTTATGAAGTTTAATTA
>MU224771.1:283683-312134 GCA_018584345.1 Thuja plicata | reverse complement strand
TATGATTTGATCAAGGAAATTGATATAATTGATATTGTTGATATTTGAAAATATTGATTCAGGGATTTGATAAATTGAGAAATGGGGCCCAAAGTCTAGGCGACCATTTTAGGGTGCATACATCAGGAACCTCACCTTCTGTATAATGATATAATCTTTTTCTGATCAATGAGATAATCTCTCCCTTTATCATATCTCTCCCTTTATGATAATGCAAATATCTCCCCGATGATAATGAGATATAATCTCTCCCTTTGACAACAATGCCAAACAAATACACTTATCCTTGTTTTTATCATCTTCCATCCTTTACATAATATATTCCTTGAATTTCCCTATCCACCAGCTATACATTTTCTTTGGTGTTTGGTGTAGATTTGTACCTTGTTGTGTACAAATGTATTTTTTGTTGTCCATCTCAGTGTATGCATCAACATGATTGATTTTCATATTTGGTATAGGCTGATGCAACCTCCTAGTCAGCTTACTGATTGATAGACAAGGGTTGGATCCCTAGTCTTTGTCTCAGGTACTCAAAAGTATCCTTCAGTAATGACTTGGTGAATATATCAGCTAACTGTTCCTTTGATTGAACATATTCTAGTGTCACTTCCTTTGCTTGCACTTGTTTTCTCAGATAGTGATACTTGATAGCAATATGCTTAGTCTTATCATGCATCACTAGATTCTTAGAAATGTTAATTGCACTGGTATTATCACAGTAGATAATTATTGTTTTTATAATCTTCATATTCATACCTTCCAGCAATTGTTTGATCCATGCAATATTGGAGCAATTTGCAGAAGCAACCACATACTCTACTTCTGCAGTAGACTGAGAGATGCATCCTTGTTTCTTGCTTATCCATGTGACAAGTTTGTCACCCATGAAGAATTCTCCTCTAGTTGTACTCTTTTGGTCATTAATGTTTCCAGCCCAATCAGCATCTGTATAGACTTGTAGCTCAAATTTTTCTTCTCTTTTGTACCATAAACCATAGTCCTCGGTGTTCTTCACATATCTCAAAATTCTCTTGACAACAGTCATATGTGATTCTTTGGGATTAGCAGAGAATCTTGCAACTATCCCCACTGCATGTGCTATATCTAGTCTGGTATGAACAATATACATCAGTTTGCCAATCATTGATCTATATAAGGTTCATTTTACCTCATTGGATTTGTCTCATTTTTTTAGCTTACATCCAGTAGCCATAGGTGTTCCAACTAGTTTAGAATCTTCCATCTTGATTATCTTCAGCACTTCCTTGATGTATTTGGACTGAGTGATATAAATGTCTGCATCTTGTTGAAGAATCTGTAGACCAAGAAAGAATTTGATCTCCCCAAACATAAACATTTCAAATTACTTGCTCATTTTATTATCAAAGTATTTGCATAACAATTCATTTCTCCCAAAAATGATATCATCAACAAAAATTTCAGCAATCAGAATATTACCATCGGTATCTTCTTTTAAGTATAGATTGTTATTTTCACTTGTTCTAACAAATTCAATTCTAATGAGATAGGAGTGAAGTCTTTCATACCAGGCTCTAGGTGATTGTTCCAATCCATACAAGGCTTTATGTAGTCTACATACCATATTTCTCTTGTTTGGATCAACAAACCCTTTTGGTTGTTCAATGTATACCTCTTCTTCAAGTATTCCATTTAGAAATGTAGATTTGACATCCATCTAGTATACCTTGAATCATTTGTATGCAACATAAGAAAGTAGGATTCTCACTCCTAGTCTAGCAACAGGTGCAAAGGTTTCACCATAATCAATACTTTCTTCTTGTGCATATCCCTTGCATACTAATCTTGCTTTGTTTCTAGTGACTTCTCCATTCTCATTCATCTTGTTTCTGAATATCCATTTGGTACCGATGACATTCTTGTCATCTGGTCTTGGTACTAGTGTCCATGTATTATTCTTCTCTATTTGTTCTATTTCTTCATTCATAGCACTGACCCATTCCTCATTTTCAAGTGCATTATAAACATAGTTAGGCTCAAAATCACAAAGTAAACATCTAGTGTTTAGTGACTTACTTCTTTCCAGCCTTCTTGTCTCCTATGATTTGACTCTGTGGATGATTTCTTCTGACATACTTTGCAAGTTTTGGTTCATCTCTGTGTTCATCATTTTGATCAACTTCTTGACCTTCATTATGATCTCCATCGCTCGAAACATCATCTTGAGTATTTTCCTGATTTTTGATAACTGCAGCTAGATGCTTAGTTTCAATGATCTATCGCTCGGGAGTGATACACTGTTGCTGGAGTAGAGTTTCAGGTTCTATATAAACAAACCTGTTGTATTCCTCTAGTTCCTTTTTGCTTTCCTTATCATTCTTTTCTACAAATTCATCTATTTTCACATTTGCACTTTGAATGATTTTGTTAGATAACTTGTTAAGATATTTATAAGGCTTGATTTTGGTTAAATACCCTAGGAAGATACCTTCTTCACTTTTGCAGTCAAGTTTTCCATTTCTATCATCCTTCAAAATATAACATTGACTACCAAAGATTTTGAAGTAACTTACATTGGGTGTGTAACCATACCAAAGATCATCGGGTGTCTTCTTTGTGTCCTTTAATTGTACTTTGTTTAATGTGTAAACAACAGTACTGAAAAATTCTCTCCAGAAAGTTTGAGTGATGCTTTTCTCAATCATCAATGTTCTTGCACAGTCAATAATTGATCTGTTTATCCTCTCAGCAATTCCATTTTGTTGTGGTGTCCTTGGTGCAAAAACCTATCTTTTAATTCCATGTTCATTGCAATAATTAGTGAATTCTTTTGAAGTAAATTCCTCTCCTCTATCTGACCTTAAGCATTTCAAATTCTTTTCACTTTGTTTTTCTACCATAGCCTTATACCATGTAAACATCTTGAATGCTTTTGATTTATCTTTTAAAAACATTATTGTCATCATTCTAGAATAAGCATCAATAAAGAGAATAAAATACCTATCTCCATAGTATCTCTTTGTCCTCATGGGTCTACATAGATCTGTATGGACTAATTCTAGAATTGCATTAGATGTATGGGTTTTACTCTTGAAACTTGACTTTGTCATCTTACCTTTTTGACAATTCTTGCACATGATATGCTCGAGCTTAGTCATTGTCGGTAAGCCTCTGATATTCCTTTTGTTTCTTATCTTTATCATGTTGTCAAAGTTCACATGACACAATATTTTGTGCCATAATCATATGTCTTCGTTTCTAGCCATCAAAAAAGTGGTGTTAGCGTCATCAAGATAGAAAAGATTACCTTTTGTCTGCTCACCGGTTCCAATCAACCTTCCTAATTCATTGAAGATCTTTGTGGTCTTATTTTCAAATGCTACTCTGTGACCTAAATTATTTAGCTATCAAACACTTAACAAATTATAATTCAGTCCTTTTACCAAGCAAGCATTTTCACATTTGATCAAGTTATTCAACATTATAGTTCCTTTACCTTCAACTGGACAAGGTGTATCATTACCCATTCTTATTGAACCACCATTATAGTATTCAAAAGTCTCAAAATTTTGTTTATCACCGGTCATATGGTGAGTGCAACCACTATCTATGATCTAGACATCATTTTTACTAACTTTAGATATGAGTGCAATTTCTACATACCTTTCTTCATCTTCATCTGAATCATCCTTCATGGCTACAAATACCATCTTGATGTCTTCTTCTGATTCGGTGTTAGTGTCATCAGCTCTATTCTCAGCTAGGTAACAAGATTTCTTCCCTTTTTCCTTGTAGTCTCAGGTATCTCTCTTGTTATATTGTTGGTTGCTTTGGTAATCCCTATTATCAGCTCTATCAAACTTCTTCTTATATGATCTGTCATTTCCTCTATCATCTTTTCTTTTGTTTGGACATCTTACAGGAAAGTGTCCAACCTCTTTACAATTGAAACATACAAGTAGTAATTTACCTTTCTATTTACATTTGCCTCTCTACAATCTTCTTGCCATTAGTGCTTCAATCTCATCAAGTCCTTGTTCTTCATTATCACTTTCACTATCATTTCTAATACCATGTCTATGACTTGAATTACTTGTCTTTAAAGAAGATTTGAATGTAGATTCTATAGATGGTAAGACACTATTATCAAAGTTATTCATCTCAAATGAAATTAGTCTTCCAATCAGACTATCTAGAGTAATTGTATTGTTTGTAACTGCTCTCATTTCTTGAATAGCAGAAACTCTAATAGCATATACCGGCAGTAAGGTTCTTAAGATTTTACTTACCACTTTCTCCTCTTCAAGTGTACCTCCAACTCCTCGGATAACATGGAATACTTTTTTTATTTTGCAGCTATACTGAGTGATATTTTCTCCTTCTTTCATCTTTAGGTCATCAAACCTCCCTCTTAGGCTTTCTACCTTAGCTCTTAGTACATTAGCATCTCCTCCATGTACTAGCTTCAACTTGTCCCACATTTTCTTAGCAGAGGTGCAGGTTTTGACATCAGAGAGTGATGATGCAACTTCTATCATCATGCACTTATGCTCATGCTTTACTCTTAATTGCTCAACAGTGTGAGGTCCTATAGTAAACACATATTTAGTATCTAAGGATTGAACAATATCATTTCCAATACCTGATAGGTGGAGTCTTATTCTACTTTACCATAATGCAAAGTTGTCTTTATTCAACTTGGGCACATCTCGTCTGTTCATCTTGTGATCTTTTTCTTGAGTTGTTAAACTCCCTTTCTATGAACATAAGCTCTGATACCAATTGTTAGTAATTACTGAGAGGGGGGGCGAGTGAATCAGTGGCCTCAAAAATGTTCCAATAATCAACCCTTAAAACTTAGTACCACAATATTAAGCCTCTAGTTATCTTCAGTCCTATAAGATGTATGCCTCCAAATACTATTATCAAATTACTACTGCTCAGAATGCTTTGTAAAACCTTTTGCTGTATGTTTACCGAATAGAAGTCTGTTAATTTACTGAAAGACAGTAAATTATCTAGAGTATATCAATCAATCTAGTTAAGCTATGTGTAATGCAAAACACTAAAGTAATGACTCATAAACACATTGACACATGGATTTCTAATGTGGAAACCCTGTTAAGGGAAAAAAAACTTGGGACAGGTAACCCAAAATTTTCACTCTTCTAAAGTGAGCTCAATGAAGAGCCAACCTTGTTAAAGGTTACAAACACACTGTTAGGTGTGACCTTGTTAGAGGATTTAAAAGTTTAGTCTGTCACTTGATATCAGGCATCTCTATGGTACCTTCCTTGTCCAAAATCTTATGGTTTTTCAAATAGTATCTGGCATCTCATGTTATCTTCATGATCAAACTTTTTGATACTCCTTGGGATGTATCTCAATATAGAAAGGATATTTAAATCCTGCTCAGTTAAGAGACTTTCTGAATCAATGGTTAAACTAAAATAGTATGATATGTTCACATATACAACTTATACTTGCATATTTTCATATCTATTGTAATCTCATAAAACTAATCTGATCAATATATCTATGTTAATACCTTTTCTCCACTTTAGTTCTACTTGGTGATGTTGTGCTCTATTGCTCGGTGTCTGCAGAAAACTTTAGCTCTTTCCTCAACTTGATTGATCAGGATTGTATGAAGTTGCTCTTCATCAGTTTCTCTTCAACATCCTCTTTTTCATTCACTCCCCTTGATCCGTAATGAATCAAGTTTGTGTCTTAAATAGACATGATATCACCATTGTTAGGGTCTTGATTTTCTTTAATCTTGGCGTGATCCACAATCTTAGCCAATTAGATTTTAAACAAAACTCCTATTTTATCTCCCAGAGATCTTCTTTCCAACTGGACAAAACAATTTTAAATCCTTTACTTATCTCTAGCTTATCTTGTCGATGAAAACAATGATAACTACCAGTTAAGTCTATATTTAGCTCTGTCAGCTAGATATTTTGTCATTTCTTAACTCAAGTTGATTTCAGTGTTTAACTCTTTGATAGCATCAGTAAACACTCTAGTTCTCCTCGGTCTTCTCCATCGGTTTACACTATATTTTTGGCCGTCGGTTATGCTTGATTATGCTCATCGGTGTTCTTGCTCGGGCGTCATTGTGACTTGACTTTCAGTGATCTCTGTCAATCGGGTTCCACTGATCGTTGGTGTTTATAGTCACATTGTGAATGCTTGTCTTTTATGCATTACTAAAAGCATAATATTTATCTCTTTGATCTTCTGAAGTCTTTGACACTTTGAATATAACCGAATAGATTATATCAAGTTGACATCAATGACAATACAATCCATTAACTGATTTAATGTCTTGCATTATCTTTCTGCATTTTGGTGATCAACTTAACATCTTCAAACATTCAATCAGTTACATGTCATCACTTTGAAATGGTCAAAATTATGTCTATAAAGAGACAAGCTAATTCATTATGAAATGGTAGGTGAATATAGAAGAGGATGTTGAAGAGAATACTGGTGAAGGAAAAAATCTTCATACAGTCTTGATCAAACAAGATAAAGAACAGAGCTAAAGATTTATGCGGACACTGAGCAACAAAGAAGCACAACATCACTGAGTAGAAAGAAGTGGAGTAAAGGTATTAAATAGAAACATTGATCAAAAAGGTATTATGAGCTTACAATAGATATGAACATCTATAAAGTCTAAGTTGTATTTATGAACAGATCATTTATTTTTTTAGTTTAACCATTGGATCAGAAAGTCTCTTAACCGACCAGGATTTAACTATCCTTTACATATTGAGATACATCCCAAGGAGTATCAAAAGGTTTAGTCATGAAGATAGCATTGTGAAATGCCAGATATCAAGTGATAAACTATTATATTTAAATCCTCTAACAGTGTGTTTGTAACCTTTAATAGGTTTGGCTCTTCACCGATCTCACTTCAGAAGAGTGAAAATTTTGGGTTACTAGTCCCAAGTGATTTTTCCCTTAACAGGGTTTCCACATTAAAAATCCATGTGTCAAATGTGTATATGGTTCATTGCTTTAATATTTTGCTTTACACATTACTAAAATAGGATTGATCAGTAAACACTAAGTCATTTACTGTATTTTGGTAAAGACAAGGCTATTTTTTGGTAAAGCTTAAGAAAAAGGATTAATAGTGAACTCTGAGTAGTAGTTATTTGATAAGATTATCTAAAGGCATTCATCTTGTAGGACTGAAGATAAATAGAGGTTTATAAGGACTAAAGATCTTGTAGGGAAGAAAGCTTGTTACCTTATAATCTTACCTGACAAAGCTGATAGCGAAAAACCTGACACTCTACCCGAGAAACAATGTATCACTCTGAGCAACAGAAAAATGCACCCGAGCATCAGGCTGCAAACACCGAAAATCAAGAAATTGCCAAGATAATGTACCGAGCGATGAAGATCAGAATGAAGGTTAAGATGATGATCAAAATGATGAACACAAAGGTGAACTGATACTTTCCAAGTATGTCAAAAGACACCATCCACAAAACCAAATCACAGGAGACAAAAAGGCTGGAATGAGAACAAGAAGTAAGTCACTAAACACTAGATGTTTAATTTGTGATTTTGAGCCTAAAAAATTTCAATACTGCACTTGAAAATGAAGAATGAGTCAGTGCTATGAATGAAGAAATAGAGAATATTGAGAAAAACAAAACATGGACACTAGTACCAAGACCAAATGACAAAAATGTCATCGGTACCAAATGGATATTCAAAAATAGCTGAATGAGAATGGAGAAGTCACAAGGAACAAAGCAATATTAGTATGCAAGGGATATGCACAAGAAGAAGGTATTGAATATGGAGAAAACTTTGCACCCATTGATAGAATAGAAGGAGTCAGAATTCTACTTTCTTATGCTACATTCAAAGGATTCAAGGTTTACCAAATGGATATCAAATCTGCATTCCTAAATGGAATACTAGAAGAAGAGGTATACATTGAACAACCAAAAGGGTTTGTTGATCCTAACAAGAGAAACATGGTTTGTAGACTACACAAAGCCTTGTATAGATTGAAACAAGCACCAAGAGCATTTTATGAAAGAATTCACTCCTATTTCATAAGTATTGGATTTGTAACAACTAGTGAAAATAGTAATCAGTGTTTAAAAGATGATATCGATGATAACATTTTGATTGCTGAAATATTTGTTGATGATATCATATTTGGAGGTAATGATATGTTATGCAAATCATTTGCTAATGAAATGAACAAAGAGTTTGAGATGTCAATGTTTGGAGAGATCAAATTCTTTCTTGGTCTACAAATTCTTCAACAGAATGCAGGCATATACATCACTCAATCTAAATAAATCAAGGAAGTTCTCAAGATATTCAAGATGGAAGATTCCAAGCCAATTGGAACACCTATGGCAACCAGATGCAAGTTGACAAAGGAAGACAAGTCACTCAAGGTAAGTCAGACCCTATATAGTTCTATGATTGGAAAAATAATGTATGTTGCTCATACTAGACCAGATATAGCACATGCAGTTGGAATAGTTGCAAGATTCTCTACTAATCCCAAGGAATTACACATGACTGTTGTCAAAATAATTCTGAGATATCTAAATAATACAGAGGACTACGGTCTCTGGTATAACAAAGAAGGAAAATTTGAGCTTCAAGTCTATACAGATGTTGATTGGGCTAGAAACTTAGATGACAAAAAGAGCAAAATAGGATGATCATTCTTTATGGGTGACAGACTTGTCACATGGATTAGCAAGAAGCAAGGATGCATCTCACAATATACTGCAGAAGCAAAATATGTGGCTGATGTTGCAAATTTCTCTAATATTGCATGGATCAAGAAATTAATGGAAGGTATGAATATAAAAATTCTTGAACCAATGATTATTTATTGTGATAATACAAGTGCAATCAACATCTCAAAGAATCCAGTCATGCATGCTAAGACAAAGCATATTGCTATCAAGTATATATCATTACTTAAGAGAACAAGTGCAAGAGAAAAAGGTGATACTGGAATACGTTCAATCCAAGGAACAATTAACAAACATATTCACCAAGCCATTTCCTAAAGATACATTTGAGTACCTGAGAAAGATACTAGGGGTTTGACCCTTGTCTATTGGTCACTAAGCTGACTAGGAGGCTGCATCGGCCTACACACAATCATAAGATCATTCATGTTGATGCAAGAAAAGAGATGGACTGCAAAGATACATCTATACACAACAAGGTACTTATCTGCACCAAACACTAGAGATATTAATTGGCTAATACAAAGCTATATTGCCGATGGAAAGGAAATTCAAGGAATATATTAAATAAAGAGAAATTACTTTGGCATTGTTGTCAAAGGGAGAGAATATCCAAAGGAAGATATGTACTTAGGGAGATATTATATCCATATGAAATATTCATCAGAGTCATAAGGGAGAGAATAAATCCAAAGGGAGAGAAATATTCAAATAAATCATATTGCTGTCAAAGGAAAAAGAGATATCCATCAGAGAGAGGAACAATCAAAGGGAGAGAAAACATTAGAGAAAGATACAAAGAAACATCCATCTAAGGGAGAGAAGATTCTACATCAAAGGGAGAGATAGAATCAGAAGTTGTTACATCTATCTAGTGAAGGGAAAGAAGAACAAATAAAGTACTCTACAAGAATCAATTCTAAGCTAGAAGAGATTACCGAGAGTTAGACATTTGTATTGGTTATAGAACAATAAGTTTGGTAAAGTTTGATGAACTACAACTGATATATTTGATAATGTATTAGTAGTATGTAGTGTGTTTCCATCAATGCCAAAGGGAGATATTGATGAACTATAACTAATTGAATGCTTGAAGTTTTTAAGTTGATAATCACCGAGATGCAGGAAGTTAATGCAAGACATTAAATTAGTTAATGTATTGTATTGTCATTGATGTCAACTTGATGTAATCTGATTGGTCATATTAATATTGTCAAAGACTTCAAAGAACCAAAGGAATAATGGTTATGTTATCATTAATGCATAAAAGTTCAATATACACCAAGTGACAACAAACACCAACGGACAGTGCACACCGATGCATAGAGAACCCCGAGAGAAGAGTTAGAGTGATACCCGAGCAAGATACCCGATCAAGCATTACTGAGAAGAACCAAAGAGATACCCGAGTAGAATTGAAAGTCACAGTGTTTCCCGACGGACAGACAAACCTGATAGACAAAGATGCTCAAGGAAAAATGAAGTTAAGACCGAGCAAACAAGGAATTAAACACCGATTAGAACTGAAGTTCAGAAATGACAAAAGACTTAGCTGGCAGGAGCTAAACATGGAGTTAACTAATTGATTACATTATTTTCATTGATCAGTTAAAAGCTAGAGATAAGCCAGATTTTTAAAGATAGTTTTATTCCAGTTGTCAAGGAGAAATCTACAGATAAAACTAAAGAAAGATTTAAAGAGAGAATGGTGAGATTTTCGGATCCCATCAAGAACAAGAAAGACAAGGAGTTAGAAATAGTCAAAATCATGTCTATAAAGAGACAAGATAATTCATTATGAATTGGTGGGTGAATATAGAAGAGGATGCTGAAGAGAATACTAGTGAAGGAAAAAATATTCATACAGTCCTGATTAAACAAGCTAAAGATTTCTGTGGACACCGAGCAATAGAGAAGCACATCATCACCAAGCAGAAATAAGTGGAGCAAAGGTATTAAATAGAAACATTGATCATAAAGGTATTATGAGCTTATAATAGATCTGAACATCTGCAAAGTCTAAGTTGTATTTATGAACAGATCATTTATTATTTCAGTTTAACCATTGGATCAGAAAGTCCCTTAACTAAGCAGGATTTAACTATCCTTTATATATTGAGATACATCCAAAGGAGTATCAAAAGGTTTAGTCATGAAGATAGCACAGTGAAATGCCAGATATCAAGTGATAAACTACTATAGTTAAATCCTCTAACAAGGTCACACTTAACAGTGTGTTTGTAACCTTTAACAGGGTTGGCTCTTCACTGAGCTCACTTTAGAAGAGTGAAAATTTTGGGTTACCGGTCCCAAGTGGTTTTTCCATTAACAAGGTTTCCATGTTAAAAATCCATGTGTCAAATGTGTATATGTTTCATTGATTTAATGTTTTTCTTTATACATTACTAAAACATGATTGATCGGTAAACACTAAGCCATTTAGTATATTTCGATAAAGACAAGACTACTATTCAGTAAAGCTTAAGAAAAAGGATAAACAATGAACTCTGAGTAGTAGTTATTTGATAAGATTATTTAAAGGAATTCATCTTGTAGGACTGAAGATAACTAGAGGTTTATTTATGTGGTATAAAGCTTTGGATTGAATTATTGGATTAATTTTTGAGGCCACTGATCCCCCCTCTTAGTTATTCTAACAATCTCCCCATCTTAAACTCAAATGGTATTGAAAATTTAGCTGATCTAGATGGAACAAGGTAAGCTCTTTAATATGGAGGTTTGGAGTCAATGCTCAAGCCCAATTGATTGTCTGGAAAGTTCTACAATCTTAAAGTCTCAATTGTTGATCAATTTTCTTTCTTATTTCCCTCTCCTTCCTATCCCTTCTACATAAAAAATAAATCTATTAAACATGCATTATGAATAAGCCCCCTTGCCCAACACGTTCAGAACTTTCTCTTCTCAACTCTCATTGCTCTTTTTCCTCAAGATTGGTCTTGGAGAGTGACACTTCTTAGGTTGTTTCCATACCATAACATCATTATGAAGACCTTCAAACATTTTTTTTTTATATTTATGATATTCTTATATGGTCTATAGTATGTAGTTTAATAAATACATAATAAATAAGTTAGCTAATTGTTAATTTAATAAAAAAGTTGTTAGTTGTTAGTTTTTGGGAAGTTATTCCTAAATGAGGTTGTATAGGGGAAATTAATGACATTATAAGCCATTGTAAATCAATATAATCTCCATCTAGAAACTAACATATATTATTTTGTCATATTTTAGTATGTAATAATGGTTTGATATGGTTTCTTTATGTTCTCTCTACAAATTTTATTATGGTATTGAAGCATTTTTATCTTGTGCTATGAAAAATAATTTGCAAGTATGTGAAGATGATTTTATGTTGCATTTAAGATGTTCAAACTATTTTATTGTTACTCACATCAAGAAGCATACAATCTCAATAAAATCATACTTTCTTTCTCATTTCTTAATGAAATATAGAAATTCAAAATATTTTGGAAAGGTGATGAAAAGGAAAACAAAATTTAAAAATGTTACAAAATATAGTTGTCATATGATGAGTAGTTTTTAGCATAAGATAGAGTAGCAAAATAAATAAGTCATGAAATTGAATATTATAAGCACAAGTACATGTACAATAATTGGACTCTGTACAATTATTGACCCCTCTCCCTTTACCTATTATCCTCTAATTTACACTTTTTAAAACCTTCATAGATGTTTTAAAGGCAATTCATAACTTCAAATATTAACTTGAACTTATAAATTGTGAAAAATCATAACTTCACTGTATAACCTCATTAAGAGTTTATATAATTTGTCTATCAAACATGCAAATATGGTGAAGGAGAAAACATGTGTAACTTTTGATTAGATAAGTATTTTATCACAAAAAATACCTCATTAATTATGATGTTATGAAGCCCCCTGTCAGACCATTTTGCTCCATCTTCCATAAACTATTCATTTAATTGTTTAGACAAATTGCCCAATGAAAACCTAAAAAATTATTATTTCACCAATCAAAAGGCATTTTGACCTTAAAAAATTCCTCATTGGGAGAAATGCTACCAAGAACACTCCCATAAAAGGAATTTGCACTAGCTATTATGGATTTCAAATTTAATTATTTACATAATTTATCGTGTTGCATGACTAATACCAAGAATTTGACTAAAATGAAGGATTTTGAATCTATATGAAACATGTGCTTCTAGATTCTGATTGTGTAAGAATTTTTGTGTCAATATTTTGGGTCACACTCAGTGGATTTTTCTTCTTCAAGCGTTTACACCTTTTAACATGAATCTAATCAACCATGAAACTCAAAAGATGGATAAAGACAATGAAAAGCATATAAAAAAAGTGGCACTAGATCATTTTATAACTAGAATCGACTCAATAATGGTTTTGAATCATAGTCCAATATTATCATTGTCACACAAAAAAATTAAATCTTATGATGTAGAAATGATGCTAACATACTTATACCTCCATTTTTCTTAGACTTATCTTTCTTCTTACTCCTCTATTATTTAGTCTACCCCTTACAACTGCAACAACAAAAGTGGAATAGTCCATGTAATTTCTCTTGATTCATTCACTTAACAAGAGCATAATGAGTTATGCTAGTTTGGGTGTAGAACAATTACCACTAATTTTTGTGACCTAATTTTCTCATGAATTAAGGAATATAACATAAAAATGTGCATTTCCTCTTTTCTTTATCTTCACTACTATTTAAATTAACTCAAAATTAAATTTAAGGTGTTGAGATGATCATTTATATAATCTACCTCTTTCATATTTAACAAATATAATTATTTTTTCAAGAAAAATTTATTTACGAGACTCTTTGGCTAACATAACATGTATATATTCTTTCACAATATATATGTAGAGGCTCCTCTTACATATTTATTAACATAGAATTTGACATACATATATTAATATTAGGTCCATCTTTCCTAATCAATCTAATATACCTCTCATCTAGCAAACCTCACTACAACATAACTGGTAATTAGCGTCTACAATAGCACAAATGTTTAGTGCATTTTTCTCTCAAAATGAGCCTTTGGATCAGAGAAAAAGTTGGCGCCCAACTACCTCGATCCTTTTCTGTCGAGTTTTGCATCATCTTTTGCACCCTATTTTGCATCAGATGTTGCATCGAGAAAGTTTGCTTCCTATTTTGCTTCTAGTATGGCAATTTAAAATAGCTTATTTTTTCATTCCAAATTGACTTTAGGTTTTTCTTCCATTATGACGTCCTTTTTTGCCTCTAGTTTGGCTTCCAATTTTACTTCTTATGTTGTTTCCAGGTTTACTTTTGATTTTGATTCTAGGTTTGCTTCTAATTTTGCTTCCATTTTTAATTCCAATTTTGTTTCTAGTTTTGCTTCCATTTTTTCTTCCAATTTTGCTTGTAATTTTTCTTCCTAGATAACGCCAAGTTTTTCTTCCAAGCTTTCTTTTGATCTTCTTCTAGTTTGGCTTCTATTATTTCTTCCTTTTTTGCTTCTAAAAATGCTTCTTGTTTTTCTTCCATTTATTAGTTTAATATATTTTATTTCAATTTATTTATTTTTATTTTAGTGATATTATAGAATAATAGAATCAGACCACCATCCTCCTGCTTGTAAAGCAGGTACTCTTCCATTGAGCTAGTACCCTTTAAAGAACAAGAGTTGTGTGTAGCTAGAGTCCCTGTCTAATGTAAAAAATTTATAGTTAGAACAATAAAAGAATAAATATAAACTTCACCATGAAACAAACATCAGAGATGAAAACATTAGTCTATAACTTTAGTATCTGCCTATATGCTCAAAACAATTTCAATGAAATACAATTGTCAAGTAGTTGATGGCTTTTGATAGAGTTCTTACTTCTTGCACTTTGAAAAAAGAAAGATTATTAAAAATAGGGTGCTCTAACAAAGGTGCAACAATGATCAAATTAACATTGATGAAGAAAGAACAATATGCTTCACAGTAAGATGTGATGTACACATTTTATTTTTGACATTTCTACAATAGAAAAAGTCTATTTCTCATGTAAGATAGAAACATTTGGCTTGGTTGAATTAGAGAATTGCTTTAAAATATAATAATAGATTATTTAGAACTAAACAGTCACCACCAACCTATTTACATCATTTTATCAATATCATCATGAATATTCAAATTTACATTATTATTTATTTTGATATGGTATTGCAAATTTTCAGAATCAACACATTATCGTAGAGATTTGATCAAATACAATTCAAGAAGCATGTATCAATTGACATGTGAGCACTACAACAATTAAATGAAAATAAAAATGTAGCTTTTTTAGAATCATGCGCTCTTCAATATATAGGATATGTGCTAAATGTGAAGAGAACTATAAAAAAACAATAGTGAAAGAACAATTATAACTAAGAGGGCAAAAAGTTGAGCAAGGAAAACTAGATAATATTTCCAACCAATTCAGAGGCACAAAATTAGATTCATGTGCAGATAGAAAATCTTGAGAACTTAAGAAACAGAAGAGGTCATTTGATTGAGGGAAAAAAGAAACTTTTTGTTCAAACTCAAACATTAAGACCGAACAAACAACAAAATATTGCAAAATAATGCTTCTCCATCCATATTCAAACTCCAAGTTTGTGATAAAAAATAAAGAATAGACAATGAAAATAGTATGCATACCTTGTGTTTACGAGAAAAATATTCAAGATATGTCCTAAAGATAGAAAGTTTCTCCTTCAAAAAATGTGTTCTTGTTTTAGTGACATTATCTCCAAGATGATTGTATTGATCATGTAGATTAGAAAGTTATGAATGGTTAGAAATTTTAAAAAAAAATGATACAAAAAAAAATCAATTCTATTTGAAGTCGTATGCAAAACAAAGAATATGGTCATTTTATTTAGTTAAAAACCCTTTGTACATGACATATAAATATATAAAAGATAGAAAAATAAATACAAAAGTGGCAACATCAACAACTATAACAAAGCTCTAATAATTGCAGGAACAATTAGTTGCTGAAATTGAAACTAAGAAGTTTTTATGTTCTTCCTTGGCTACAGGAACAGCCGCCTACTAAAATTGAAACTAAGAAGTTACTATGTTCTACCTTGGTTGTGGGAATAGTCACAAAATAGAGTTAAAATGGTTGTAGGAGCAGTCACAGAACAAAGTTTGAATGGCTGCAGGAATAGTTACAGAACATAGTTCAAATGGTTGTAGGAACAGTAACATATATCTACGAAATACACAAGACAGAGATCATAGCTATAGGATGATAAGAAACATTGGAAAAATACTCTCTAAAGATGAAATAGATGCTACAGAAATAATGAAATGCAGATAATGGATCAGCCAAGGTTACTAAAGGACATCTCTTTAAGTATTCACAATACGAGGTGTCAAGGAAAGATTAAGTTCATTAATACTACATCAAAATAAAATCACCATGAGGCCTTATTTACAACTAATACAAAGATAACAACAACAATTTTAATGGATAAAAAAGGTAAACAATTTCTCCTTCAAAGTATGTGTTCATATTTTAGTGATATTATCTTCAAGCTGCTTGTATTGAGCTTGCAGATTAGAAAATTATGAATGATTAGACATTAGAAATCAATGTTGATACAAAACAATCAATTCTATTTGAAGTCATATGAAAAACAAAGAATATGGTCATTGCATTTAGTTAAAAACTCTTTGTACATGACATGTAAACATATTCAAGATAGAAAAGAAATACTAAAGTGGCAGCAACAACAACTATAAAAAAGTTCTAATAGTTGCAGGAATAGTCAGCTACTAAAATTGAAACTAAGAAGTTACTTTGTTCTGCCTTGGCTACAGGAATAGTCATAGAACATAGTTTGAATAGTCGTAGAAACAATCATAGAATATAGTGTGAATGGCTGCATAAATAGTCACATAATAGAGTTCGAATGGCTGCATGAATAGTAACACATATCTACAAAATACACAAGACAAATACCATAGCTACATGATGACCAGAAACAACTATAAGAGAAAAAGAAACATTGGAAAAACACTCTCTAAAGATAAAATATATGCTATAGGAAACAATGAAATGAAGATAATGACTCAGGCAAGGCTACTGAAGGACATATCTTTAAGTATTCACAATTCAAGGTGATAATGTGACATATCTTTAAGTATTCACTCAACAACTTGAAAACATATCAATGCTCATTAGGCATATTTCACGATGGTGGGCTCAATTCCTTTCCCCAACTCAACTAGAGATCCCAAGGGACACTATCCTTTCATGAACATTCCCTTGACAATTCATTACTTGGAATGAAATTATAATTCCATGCAGTTTAATCTCACAACACTTCATTACCAACACACCCTACAACTCATATTCATAAGAAGCCTTTGTTTCATAGCTTCCAAACATCAAATATGTACTTCTATTTTCCCAAGACACACATGAATTTAAAGACTCCCTATAGAAACTCAATATAACATCCTTTCACCCTTGATAATATTCAAGAATCAGAGATCTATCAACCATCATATCTTATACAAAATCGGGCCTAAAAGGTTATTAACCCTTACCAACAACAAATCAGGTCTTAACTCTTCATGAACTCCTAAAATCCTAAAAAAATTTACATTTAAAAATACCCTTTTAGATGATACAAAACATTTTTAAAATTAAAGGTTAGTTTTTTTGAAATGCTTTATCTAAAAATGGACTATTATGCTTCAACCAATAAACGTTTTAGAGCATCAAACTTAGTGTTTTCAACACAACTTCTTATAGAAAACTCAAAACCAAAATTTAATCACCCTTTTGGATACCCTTTTTTTTAATCTTATTTAATATATCAAATGTGCAGGTAGGGTTTTTATGTAATGATTCCTTAAAAATTGCACTGGTAATTAGACTGTAGGCCTAATTAGGCTTGCTTTTCAATCTGAGACTGCCAAAAAATCATCCATAAATTTTGAAAAATACATAATAAAAACAATCTCTTTAGTGATATTATAGATGAGTCTATAGAAGAAATTTTATCCAATTTTTATGAATATACAACAATTAAAAGGGAATTTATTGCATTTTTCCTAAAATTGGGAACCCCCATTCTTGAATAAGGTTGATAGGAAGATTACCTTGTTAAACAAATTAAATGAACTTATCTTTTGGATTGGAAAGAAAAAAAAATTACTGAAATTAAATTATCTTTCCACCCTTGTGAGGTGTAGGTATGTACCATTCCGTATATGGACATTCAACTCAAATTACAATCATATTTAGCAAGAAAACAATGAATTTTTATTCCAATTTGCATCCAAACAACCACCCACCTTGTGGCCGACCATACAAAATGTTTTAAACCTTTTACCCCTTTTCTTTGGTGAGTTAAAAACCAACACCAACTCCTAATATCCCTAATTCTTCAACTTTCATTCTTACATTTTTTCACTTTGACAATATGACAACTTTTGCAAGAATTTACTAAATTTGACAAACAACCACCTATAAACTTAATAATGACTCAAGACACCTTACATAATGAATAAAACTATACATGGAAATAGTGAACAAATTTTAAAAAGAAGAGACATTAAATCTCACAGAAGAAAACACATAAAATAATGGGCTATGTTGTTATAGTGCATTAAGATATAAATACCAGTCTAACAATCACAACAACAATAGCTGAAAATAAATGCAATAACTCAATCAAAACTATTTTATAATATAATAAAAAATCTGAATTATATTAGCTATAGGTTGGCAAGGTGATGCCCCAATCATTATTCTGCAAGTTAACAATTTTCTTTAATGATAATGATATCAAATGTAATTCCCAAATTAAAAACATTTTCATTTCCAATTTATTTAAAAACAAACATATAACAAATGTGAGAAAAAAAATTAAATTCAAACCCCCTCCAAACAAAAATTGGAAATACAATTGATACCCTCAAAATTTATCAATTTCTTCATAAAATATGAACTAACTTCAACAATATTTGCATTGAAACCTTCTAGATCTTCATGTATTGATAAAATCAGATTTTTTACATGAAAATATGTTGTTACAACAACAAAAATTCTAACATGAACAACATATTCAAAATTGGGAAAATTCTTCTTTCAAAGTATTCCTGAAACTGCAGCTTACACAACACTGTCAACACTAATATGCACTAGCTTGAAAAGAAAGAATCCTTGTCAACACTAATATGCACTAGCTTGAAATGAAAGAATCCTCAACACTGGGGATACCCAAACTAACATCAAAATACAAAAGGTTTGATCTACTGCAACAAAAAACTAATCATAAATAGTACCCAAAAATCCACACTAAAAATGGAAACCAACCTCATGATATTCGTCATTAACTTTTCCAAACAAAACCCACTTGAAAAAATGATTACTCCAAATTATGGGAAAATGGATGAAATAAATCTTGAATAGACACCTTGCACCAACAAAAACACCTATAAAACGTAGAAATAAAATTGAAATCCAACACCTACACACAATCACAGTACATGGAAACTGCAAGATCAATAGATTATTCATGAACAATCTAAATTAGAGTAATTTCTCATCAAACATCATGCAGATGAGTTCAATTGAAAATGATAATAGAGCTTATGAGGTTAAAGGTGTTGCAAGAGTTTTGAATAATCATGTATACATAAAAGGACAATAGATATAGAAACTAATGCCATCATTAAGTGAAGCATACCAAGGTACACAATATCTGCAACTATATTTATTGCTATAGAATATAACAAATGCCTTCCTGTAATGATTAACATAACAATGAATAATGCTAGAGTGTATACCAATAGAAATATATTACCATTAATAGAAGAATCTACAAAGAAATATATTTTGGGAAAGAGGACAAATGATGTTAAAAGTCAACTACCAATGTTATAAAGAGATGAGAAGATACCACGAAAGCAAGTAATGACGATTATAATGTCCTGTGATATCTTTACAATATGCTCCCACAATGTCAATTGAATATGGAATTTTATTATTGAAAAAAATTAAGGGAGAAGAGATATTAATTCTAAATAAATGATGTAGAGGATGGGGTTCACTTCAACTTTCCTTCACAACTAGGCATGTTTGGGCTTGATTTTTCAAACTGAGACAGTCAAACAGTCATCCATTAGTTTTGAAAAAAAAAACATAATTAGAAAAATCTCTTTTGTGAGATTGTATACAGGACCATTAAGTATATTTTAAAATTTTTTTATGAAGATCCAATGATTCAAAGTAAAGTTATGGTCTTGTTACCAAGACTGGTAACCCTCATTCCTAAACAAGTTGCTAGAAAGATTTGCTTGGTAGTCCATTCAAACGACCTTTTCTTTAGGATTGGAAAAATGAAAAACATGTGAAATAAAATTATATTTCCACAAATATAAGTTTCAGACCCATATCATTCCACATGAGGTCGTACAATTCAAATTACAGACTGATTTTCATAACAAAAAAGCACAAAAACTCACTTTTATTAAGTCAAATCTTCCCAAAACTCAAAATATACCATTAAAATGATGGATTCAGGATATTTATGCCTTTAAAAACTTATTAACACCCTTAAAAACCAACTAATCAAATTATAAACAACCTTAACTCTTCAACTTCCCATTCTTGCATTTTGTCATTTTACAATATGACAACTTTGCAAGATTTTACAACTTTTTGACAAAATGAACTCATAATCCCCTAATAACCTTTTAAATAACTCAAACATGTTAAATATAGTCTAAATGACCTTATGAAATGACCAAAACACAACATAAAATAAATATTTACAAAATGGCCTCATAGAGGCATAAAGTCCACTAGGTGTTGTTACAAGAACATAGTAATAAAACATGGATAGTTAGAGAAAATTCAAAAAATGAATGAACTTGTTGTTACCAGTTTATGATGTTACCATAATATAAAAGAATGTTACAATGAAATATACATCCATAAAAGAAACATGAATATATGATTACAGTGCAACATAAGGTTACAGTGCAATTCAAGCAGAGTCCTCATGCAAAAGAACAAAATAGATTAATTAAGTGGGCATGATGCATTAACAACTACAAAGAGGAGATATTAGTTATAAGTACTTCTAGGTTTCTCATCAAAAGATAAGGAAACCAAGGCAAATGTATCACTAGTAAATTTTACCCTATTTTTTGACAAGGATTAGTCAAATTTTCGACACCCATTAGTTGAACAAACGACCAAAACTGTTGTCAAACTTTTGTCGTCGCTTATTCGACAGGAAAACCCATCATCGACATATCGACCTACTTAGTGGCTGAATTATCGACCAAATCTTCACCAAAAAAATTGCTTGAAGCTGGAAGAATTTCAGATCAAACCTTTTATCTAAGCGACCAACGTTCGCCGAAATTGCGACCAAAGTTGGTTAGAATCGACGTTGAACACATAGCAGTCTCGTCGAAACATCAAACACAGTGTGTCACTTTTTCGACCATAGTTGGCCAGAATCGACATCGAGCACATAGCATTCTCATCAAAACATCAAACACAATGTCTCATTTTGTTAACCAACATTCGTTGACATCAACGTCGAACACATAGCATTCTCCATTTTTAAAAAGTGTTTCTGAAGCTATGGACCATCTTAACTTGGTCTTTGATCTTAGTTTAACTTCTTACCTACCAATCAATGTATGATGTGCCAAAAACCATAAAATTAATAAACTGTGTTACTCATTTCTTTATTCTGATGTTTTCAATAATAGTAATTTATAATCCATATGTCTAATTTCTAACAACACATTTCAAGCGGCAAGACAATAAGACAATATCACATTTCTGATGCCATTTCTAAGTTTCCAGGATGTTTGTGACACTTAGAAGATGAGAATTCATTATATCTATCTTAAAAAAAGAAGAGAAAATCTCATATGTAGAGCATCATTATGTCTACAATCTTATATCCATAGTATTTTCTTTTATTATAGTGTTCTTCAAAGACTATGGTAGTAGCTTACTGATATATTGCCACAACATTATTGTTTTGATAAACGCAAAAAGCTACATAGGAAATACATGCATTAAACTCACAATTTGAAGTTGAGTTCCAAGCATACTAGCCTAATAGATTTCTATATATACATTGAAAAAATTGAATCAAGATGTCTGAAAAATCAGCTAGCCAGTGATGAAATTCTACCTATTTGAGGAACTTCCAGAATCCACAAAGAATATACATTAACATCAATTAGATTTATCAAGTAGGTGGTGTTTTTGTAGCATGAAATTATGTAATGTTTTATTAGGCACTAACTACATAGTTTTTAAATCAAATTCATTAGCCTATATTTCAAGAGTAGGGGCTCACCAGAACCCATCTTTCATGAGCATGAATGGTACACTCAACACTCATCATATATAGGTGATTCTCATAGGGGAGAAGAATTGGGAGTCCTTGGGAGGTCATCCATCCTTGCATTCCTTTGAGTAAAGTAGGCTTTCCATGGGAGAGCATCACCTAGATGCAATGAGTGGTGGACATTTTGTGCTTATGAAACCTGGGTTCTTGTGAACCCCGGCTCTTGAAATATGGGCCAAGGAGCTTGACTTAAAAACTTAACATTATTGGGGCGATGATGAGAAATATTATAGCAATGTGAGCTTTGAGGCACGCATACCAAAATATAATTCCAAAGCTTCTCCTTATATGTTAATCGCATTGAAAATGAATGCTAAGAAAATTATGGCTAAGAAGAATAAGGAAAGCAAACTGAGTTGCCCCTATTGGTGGGTTGTAAAGAAGGAGCGGATGCCATTCATAATTTCTAAAGCTTTCATAGTTGATTTAATATAAAGACCAATCATGAAATTGTAGTTTATTGTTGGACGATTGCTTTTATACCATATACTAGGCGAATTTTGGGCAAAGACACTGTTACTAGTGGGGACTGTAACTTTATGGATTGGAGTAAGCTTGGGCATTATTTTCCTTTACTGAATCATAAATTTAGAAGTATATGTTGTGCATACTAACAATCATTCTCCATTCTTTTGTCAATGCCCACTTCCAGAGTTAGTATGATATGTGGAATGCAAACATAGAACTCTGAACTAAGTAAATCAAATCCGTTAAACATACAAATGATACCAAGACAAATATCAAAGAAGGTCTACAAACTATTTTTAAAAATTCCTATCAACATTCATTGCAACCAAATAATAGGTGAGCCAAAATCCAAATCAATGTCTCTGTAGATGCTAGGTTTGTCACGATTCATTTGCTAGGTTTGTCACACAAAATCCATATGCAATTTATTCATCTCATACGAAACAAAGAAACCCTAATTGGGTTACTCGAATTGAAAACTAACAGCACTTTGTAACCCATATTGTTTCAAATTGACAAATAGTTTAATGTTAGATAAACACAATACAAATAGAATGAGAACACGTGTAAGTCTATAAAGGATTCATCGATACCAACCTAATTTTTGTGTAAGTCTAAAACAAATTTGCCTTCCGTTTGATCATGCACAGATGGTGTTGGTTCAATCACTTCTACTACTTGCTAGAATTCTCCATTTCAGTATTGATTTCAAGGTTAATTCCTAAATTGGGGTTTGACTAAGGAAAACCCCTCCCCAAAAAAATAAAACCATTTTTCTTGCTGGTACAAGTACAAAATAGCGAATTACAGAGAAGATTCAGATACCCTTTTTGACAAACTTTCAGGAATCGCAAATAGATTTTTTGTTAGAGCAGCGCAAGTCAAGGTCGACATAAAGGGGTACAATCGTGTCCCGTATTTGGGTCAAGGTTGACCTTTCTCAGAAAAGAAAATGATTTCTAGGTTTTCTCTGTCTTTGTGTTTTCAGGCCAGGGTAGGTTGCAGAATTTCCAGAAACCTAGTATAGACACCAGAAAACAACAATTTCTAGATCTTCTACATTTCAAGATAAGTGTTTCATTTCATCCTAATCTTTCAGATCTATTGTTTTACTTTATAATTAAGAAATTAAATCCCCTTCCCCTCTTTATCCATAATCAGTTGATTCCTTTTTGCATTGATAATTTCCTTTCGGTTAATCAATTGGGATCTCCTTGTCTTGGATTAGGAGGTAATATATATCTACAACATTTTCCATACATACACAAAAAATACATTATATATATATATATATATATATCTTACATTTTGGTGAACCTGCGATAGACAACTCTTTCTTTTCGGTGTTAGATGCTTTGCCTCTTTTCCTTAAGACTATCTTTTGCATACATATTAGATTAGTTTTATTTTATGCTCTTGCATTTTAAAATACAAAAAAAAAATCTACATACTCATGAAAATACAAAAACGTTTCTTACATTTCATTCACTATGAAGATCTTTAAGATGCTTTGGTGTATGGTTATTTTCCTCATTATTCTTCTCTTAGCAACTCTTTATAGTACTTATGAGGTTTATGAGAGTATCATCCATTTCATTATGTTTGTCACTCTTCATTTTTCACTTGCTTATGCTATTATGAGATTGACTAATACTAGCCTTCCGACTTTCAAAAATTTCATTAAGAATTTGTGTGGTGGACTTATTGCTCTTTTGGATTATGCGAAGAATTTGGTAGATGATACCCCATTTCCTAATCTTTCTAATCCTAATCCTAATCCTATCCTTCTTAATATAGTTCCTAATCTTCCTAATCCTAATCCTATCCTTCCTAATCCAATTCCTAATATTCCGACTCCTATTTCTCCATCTTCTATCCCTAGTTCTTCCCACACTTATGATGGAGCTCAAACTATGGTTTATGATGCATGTGTGCAAGAATTCTTTGATTTATCTTCCCCTTCTTATCCGATCCATGATGATATTAAAGGGAAGAGAAAATAAACTTCTTCTAAACCTATCATTCCACCTTAAAAAACATTTTATTATGATCACCATGAGCAATCACCTCCTGCAGAAGCTTTACAAGATATGTACACTACATGATACAATATGGTGGCTAAACAAGGTTATAAGGGTTTAGGGCTTGGTGTTAATGAACAAGGTATTAAATATCTGGTTCATCTATCCCCTAAACAAGATATTCATTGTCTAGGCTTTCCTTTATCTCAATTTAAGGTGGTTGATTTTGATCGTCGCCCTCCTCTTCATTTTATTCTTCCAAAACCTTCCTTAGATTACCCTGATACCCCTCAAGATGTGGCTTAGAAGGTGTATTTTTGGTTAATGGATTCTAAGAAAGAAATATTTAAACCTATGCTGAAAGATTCTCTCTCCAAGTACAAATGTCCTTTTCACTATATTAATACACATTTACTTGTTGATTTTGTGCATTTCAAGATGTGTGTTAGAGAAAGAGTTTCTTTAGGAATTATATCTCACTCTTGTGCAGTATTACAATTTCTTCATAATTTCCATATAGGGAATACCCCTCGTTCTTTATAATATAGATATTTCCCCCTCTTGTCTCTTGAATGGGGGGCAAGAGGTATTTCTTACATTTTTCTAGGATCCATTATGCTCTTAGCATGTATTTTTTTTTAGCCTAATTGGTTATTCTTTCTATATTTTATCCCTGTGGTTTTGTATTATGATATGGTACATCCTTCCTTTGCTCATAATCATCCATATCTCTCTTCTAGTATTCATGATATCTTTTGTAAGACATTTTTTTGCAAAGGTATCTCTTTGTTACAACATATCTTGATATGACTAGTATATCCCTTGCTTTCATCCCTGGGGGGAAAGTTTTTCCTTCTTTCTCTCTATCTAAGGATCTACTTTCCTTAGCTTAGTAGCATTTGTTTATTCTACAAAATTATTTCCTTATACTGACATATGTTTTGGCTATGGATACCCTTTTATATGAGAGGTGATTGTCCTAGGTCATCACCTCTTCTTTATTTTGAAAATTATGTTCTTTATAAACTCTTTCCCTTGCTTTGGATTAGAGTTTTCTTCCTTCATTCCAAGATTCCTCTTCCTCTTGATCGCAGGGGACTTGATGATTGAATATTTGATCCCTCTTTTCTTTCCTTTGAAAGATGATATTTTATCCAAAGCACTCCTCTACAGTGGGGGTCTTGTTGATAATATCTCTTCCTCTTCGAGGATCCTTTTTCCATAAGTGACGTATTATTTTCACGATTATCTATGCTCTTAGATGCAAGGGTCAATACTCTTCACTAAAAATATAGTGTACATTGTTGCTAACAAGATATCTCCTTACTTTGTGAAGTAGGTATCCTCCTTCTCTTCCTTATCCTATCTATTTGGTAGCCACAATAAGGAGGGGGCATAAATAGGGTCTTTCTTATACTATAGTTTACATTTTACAACATGTTAAATCCTCAGAAGGTAATGCACATAAGTTGCTAAATCCTGAAGAGACACATTTTTTATTTTTGCTAAATCCTCAGAAGGTAATTCACATAAGTTGCTAAATCTTGAAGAAGATATGCATTTTCAGTTTCAAATATGCTAAATCTATGGAAGGTAATTCACATAAGTTGCTAAATCCTGAAGAGACACACATTTTATATTCCATAGTGATACAAGAATGTGGATATATGGGTATTCCAAAAGCCATCAGAAGATGCATTACACAACTACAAAGCATAGTCTATGGGTGAATTATCAGGTTTGGCTACCTGTTAGGCTCTCCCTCCTTGGTGATTCATGGTAAGGTGGGCATCTTACTGGGTGAGGTAATCACTCTCTCTTTTCTCTCTTTCGCTTTCATGCTAGTAGGATTATATCATGAAGCTATGTTATTTATAGTGTTTCTCTTTTCTTTCTTATATAGTCATTTATGCTTTTATGATAGCTTTCCAAATATGATATTAGTATACGAAGCATTTCTTAGCAAGATTTCCTTTTCTAGTTGATTTTGGGTTTTTTTTTGTACTAACCCCTCTTTTTGTGTCTTTTAGCTTTGTCTTTGTTTTCTCTTTGTTTTCATGCCCTTGTGTGTGTATGTTGAGTTAGAATCCTTGGCCTGGGGGCTCATGTCCTTGACTAAGTGATGTTCTACCTCGCTATGATCTACTGGAGTCTTTCTTCTAACTTTATCGCGAGTATGTTTGATTTCTGTACTCTTGCTAAAGTGGGGTCTTAATGTATCATCTTAAAATGGAATCACTTCCATGTTAAGACTGTTTAGCCCTCCTTAGGGGGTATTTTGGGCCACTATCATGTTTTCCTCTAATTTATTTCCCTTTTCCATCTTCTGTGCCTGTTTATGACCCTGATTGTGCCTCTTTGGGCACTATTTTCCCCACCTGACATATTTTCCAGGGGTCTTAACCCCCTGGGTCAAGGTTGACCTCAACCTTGACCTAGGTCAAGGTCGACCTCAACCCTAACCTAGGTTAGGGTCGACCTTGACCTTGACCCAGGTCCCCCTTTTTCATTAGAAAGTGTGTCAGATGCAGGGGTAAACTTAAAAGTTTATTTTCCCGCTTTTGGGTTAGCAGTTTCGGGCTTCAAAGTGGCGACTCTTAAAAATATATTTAATATAGGTCCAACTCTAGGAGTATGAACCTAATTGGAATTTAATTCTCATATTTCGGCCTCTCTATAAGTTTGTGCCCTAGACTAGTATATAAGGAAGCCTTCTCCTCTCATTTTTTATCATCTATGCATAATCTATTGAAGTGATCATCTACTTTCAGGAATCTACTTGGAGGAAAATCCATTATCGTCTACTTTCAAGCATCCATTGTTATACATGATTTCAAGCTTCCAAGTGTTTAATCAAAGTTTTTAAGTCTTCTCCTCAAGAATTCATGTTCTCCATTGAAGATCAAGGATTCAAGCATTCAAGCCTTTTAAGGGATTTGGTTCAAGCATTCAAGATTCATCATTCAAACCCTAGATCTATCCATCATGGTGGTGTGATATTCCTTCAAGATCCTTTGTGCATCCTCAAGATTCATTCATTCTTCCTTCAAGGTGGATTCCAAGCATATAATCATGGAGGTTTTGATTTACATTTATGGTTTTTAATGTTGAGTCTAAGATTTCATATTAACATACTTGTTTACATTTTAAATATAATTGCATATCTATTGAATATCATAGCTTCATTATTAGATATACTTCTACTACTTGCTAGCATTCTCCATTTCAGTTTTGATTTCAAGGTTAATTCCTAAATCAGATTTTGACTAAGGCAAACCCCTCCCCCAAAAGACAAAACTATTTTTCTTGTAGGTACAATATGTAATAGCAAATTATATAGTAGATTGAGATACCCTTTTCAATAGAATTTCAGAATTTTGTGAACATAATTTTCCTCGGAGCAACGCAGGTCAAGGTCAAAATAAAGGGGTGCAATTGTACCCCCGTATTTGGTTCAAGGTCGGCCTTGCTTAGAAAAGAAAACAATTTTTGGGTTTTCTCCGTCTCTGTGTTTTTAGGCCAAGGTAGGTTGCAAAATTTCTAGAAACCCAGTACAGACACCAGAAAACAACAATTTCTAGATTTGCTACATTTCAAGATAAGTGTTTCATTTCATCCTAATCTTTTAGATCTATTTTTTTACTTTATAATTAAGAAATTATACCCCCTTCCCCTCTTTATCCATAACCAGTTGATTCTTTTTTGCATTCATCATCTCCTTTTGGTTAATCAATTGGGATCTCCTTGTCTTGGATTAGGAGGTAATATATATCTAAAACATTTTCCATA
>MU224771.1:260339-283620 GCA_018584345.1 Thuja plicata | reverse complement strand
ATATATATATATATATATATATCTTACAACTACTAACTAATTTTAGTATGAATTCTACTGCATCTTTACATGTTGATATAAAATTCAATCATAACCTTTCGTAAAGGGACAAATAGATTTAGCAATTTATTTTAGGTCCCTAAGAAGAAATTACTTGCTTAGTTTGATGATAAATCCTCTAGACTTGAGGTTAGAGGGTTATTCTTTTGCTCGGTGATTTTTTCCTTCTTGACCCAAATATTTTTCATTTCATTCTTCACCTGTTCTTGATTCGCTATTGTTTTTCCTTTGTTGTTTCCATTTCTATCTTTTCGTTAATTTCTAGCTTGTCAGTACCAAGAATTTTGAGCTATATGTCCTTACTTATGACAAATGAAACATACATTCATGTTGATCTCCATGGTCCTGAATTTATTTTTGGATCTCTCATTCTACATTGTTCAAATTTATGTCCATATTGACTACATGTGTAACAGTAACTTGCAAAGCTTCCCTTCGATGATGTGTTGTCAGATTTTGACACGCATTCTTTTCCTTGATGTCCAAACTTATTATAATTATAGCAATGTCCATGAAAGTGTGTACCTCTTGAAATCTTGACTGATCTACTTCAAAAAATATTTGATGTATGACCAATCTTTCTACAGTTGTAACATGTAGGTTTAGTAGGTTTCTTACCATGTGTACTGATAGGCTCCTTTGGATCTTGTGATTGATTCCCTATTGCCGATATTGATGATTCACCAATTTCAAATTTGTTTTCACTGATATATCCTACATCATTTTTGTCTCTTGTTCATCTCAAATTTTTCAAATTTTCATCCACCTTCTATATGCTTAACTCAAACTTAGTGGGTTTTTCATTAACCTCTTTCTCAACTTTTAAATTGTTCTTCAAAGTTTCAACTTCCTTTCTAAGATTTTCATTCTCGGTAAGTATCAGTCTTTTTTCATCATTTGTACCATTTAGAAATTCATTCAATGTGTTTTTCTCCTGGAGTAAACTTCCAATTATAGCATCTTTATCTTTGATAGATTTCTCAAGATTCCCTTTTCCATTTTCAAGGTCTTTTTGGGCATCTTCTATTGTTTGCATCTTTTCCAATACTTTAGTCGTTCTTATGGCTTGAATTTTAAGTTCCTTTTGGGCTTCAATTAGATCATCTTCCAGGGCAGTGTTCCTTTCCATAAATTCCTCAACTATTGCATCATCTTCTTCTGTATTTGTACTATTTTCTGATAGCTCTTCAATATTATCCAGTGCTATTTGCAATTTTCATGACAGTTCCTTTCTTTTTGTGAAGGAGTGTCACCTTTTGAGTGACTCACCCAATTAGGGGTGACTAATACATTTTTAAGTGTATCTACAGTCCTATTAAGACTACTCTGCTAAGAGATTTAATCCTTCATGTGTGTCATTCACCATGTTAAAGGATTTACAAAAATCTCACACAAAAATGAACTTATCAGTCATGTTAGAGACTACCCAATTAATGGATTTACAATACCTTGTAGAAACTGTTACGATTCTTCACAAGATAATATTGACCTATATAGACTTCCTTCCAAATCTTGTCAGGTCCCTTATGCTCTGAATCTCTATCCTCAATTCTTCTTTTCTTTCTGATTCTTTTCTCTACTCAATTCATCCTCATAACTTCTTCTCCTTTTCTATGTTTCATAATCTTTTCCTTAAGCTTTTTATCTCGTAATCTCCTTCTCTAGTCCTTCATTCCTGAACTTTGATCTTAGGGTTCATAAAAAAATTAATCTCAATCTTTCCATAAACCATTTTATGTTCTTCCTCTTGTTAGTTGATTCATTATTTTCCATACGACTGATAGTAGTTGACTTCTGATAGTTGACCTCCTTATTCTGATAACTCATCCTTTTGTTTGATAGTAATTCTGATAAAATTTACTTTTCTATTTGACATCAATGAAAAAACTCATCATAATGTCAATGATTTCCAACTACATATATTATCATCCATTTATGTAAGCCTTTTGTCTTTATCTGATTAGGTCTCTAACATATATTTATTTCTCTAAGTGTCTCACCTCTCTATTTGTGTGTGTGTGTGTATCCTCTCTCTATCACCCTCTCTCTCCACCTTTCCAACATCTCTCCTCTCTTTTCATTTTTCCCAATGTATTCCCCCTGCTGAGATTTTCCCCATCTCTTTATTTCCCCACACCCTTTCCTCATCCTTCCCCCTCTCTCTTTCCATCTCTATCCCTATCTCTCTTCATCCAAACCTAAAATCCTAAATAATAGTCCCTAAAATCTAAACTATAATCCCTAAACCTTGTTTCTCTTTCTCCCTCTATCCCCCTCTCACTATGTCCCTCTTTCCCTTACATTTTTCTTCCCCACCTCACCCCATCTCTATACTCCATCTCTCTTTCTCCAAAACCTAAAACCTAAATGATAAGACCTAAGACCTCTCTTCCTTTATCCCCCTCTCATTATCTCCCTCTTTTATTATCTATCTTTCCCACATCCCTCTTCCTCTCACTCACCTCTCTCCCTCTCTTCCCATCTCTCAATCTATCCCTCTCTCTAAGCTCAAATAGATTAAGTGTGTCTTCCCTCTCCCTCCCCCTCCCTTCCTATCTCCTACTCTCTACATCTATACCCACTCTCTCTCTCTCTCTCTATGAAAACTCAAAATCCTAAACTATACTTCCATAAACCTTATCTCTCTTTCTCCCTCTTCCCCCCTCTTACTCTCTCCCTCTTTCCCTTATCTTCATCTTCCCCACCTCTCCCCACCTCTCTATCCCCCCTCTCTCTCCAAACCCTAAAACCAAAATGATAAACCATAAACCCTCACCCTCTGTATCCCTCTCTCAATATCTCCCTCTTTTCCTTATATATATTTCCCACCTTTCTCCCTCTCTACCCTAAATTCTAATCCCTAAGGGATAGAATGAGAGGAGGAGTGACATAGGAGCATCTTGGGATCTTGAATCAACCAAAAAAATTTCTTTTTATTTTCCTATTTGACCAGTCTTTGTGTTTCTTTCTGCATTGGTTCAATTTGGATATTTTGTAGTTGTGATCCTTACAAAAAAATTTTGGCATCATGTGAAACCTTTCCCTAGGTTTGTGCTTCATTTTGTTACTTTTCTCATGAAATCTTACAAATTATTGGTGGGACTATATTTTTCTTCATGTTTTCCATCCAGTTTAAGTTCTCTGATTCCCTTTCAAAAAATATTAACAACTCATTTCTAGATGATATTACATTTGTGGCTGACTGAATTGAGGGATCACGATTGTTATTTATTTCATTGGAATTAGTTCCTGATTATTCGGGTCCTGGCCTATTGTTTTCTATTACTTTTTCTTCTTATTGGGAAATATGATCTTTCTAGGCCAACCTGATGCTCAAAAAAGATTTATAAGCTTATGAATTTGTTCCTAAAGGGGAATCTATAAATGCTAAGGATTTGCAAGAAATTCTAATTGTAATCAGGTTTGTATGCCTAGCATGTATGAATACATGTTGCAAATCCACTATATATGATTTTCTGATAATAAATAAGACTGATCTTTCATATCTCTATATTGTTACTTGTTGTTTCTATTGTGTGACTCATTATGAAAATATTACACAAATCACTTTGATTTCCCTTTATCATTTATGGCACCAAGTGGTATCAAAGTGAGTTTTTGATTCTGTTCATGGTTCCTGAGCTTGTAAAGTCCTAGATTGATTTATTGTGGAGTGGGAGTATCTGACCTGCAGTTATAGAGGATTCATGTAAGATGGATTGAAAAGTAAATACTAGAGGCTGAAGGAGAGATGCAGATATAGTTGTGTTAGATATGTTGAGACAAATCACAGCCAGTTTGGAAGTTGTGGAGATAGCCCAAAGAAGAGGTCGACATATTGAGGATTTAAGTGATGAAGACGAAGAAATAAATGAAGAAGAAACCGAAGGTGGTGAAGAGAAACCTGAACCTAAACTTGAACAAGGAGATGATATGTTTATAAAATCCCTAACTAGATTGAATGCAAGACCACATTTCAATCCACTCGATTCTGATGGTAAATTAGATTCAGATGAATTTCTAGATTGGATCACAAAGATGAAAACATACTTTGATTATGAAGGTACAGATGAATAAAAGAAGGTGACGTATGTTTGCATGAAGTTGAGAGGACATGCATATTTATGGTGGGAACATTTACAAACTACTAGACAAAGAAGAGGAGAGGATAAAATCAAATCATGGGATAGGATGGTGAACAAATTGGAAGCTACATTTTTACCTGTTGACTGCTAAGTAAGTTTGTTTAGAAAGTTGTAGAATCTTAAGCAAAAGGATCTTAGTGTGAAGGACTATACTGAGGAATTTTATAGATTGGATATCAGATCTGGTCACTCTGATGATGATGTTGAAATACTTACAAGGTACCTGAAACATTTGAGGACATCAATTCAAGATGAGATTAGTTTTGTAAAATTTCAAAGTGTAGAGGAAACTATCAATATGCTCTAAAAGCTTAAGAGAAGTTGAACAAGAGGCATGAGAAAAGACAAAGAGGAAGAGGTGGATCTTTTAGAGAGGAAGAACCATGGAAAGTGGAATATCTTATTCAAATTAGAATAAATGAAAGACTGAGTTCAAAGAGGAAAATTCATACCGAAGGGGTGGTAAAAAAATTTAGAGAGGAAGTGGATCAGGTAGCTATAGAAGGGATGAAAAAAGAATGTCTAGAGGAACATGTTTCAAGTGTGGTGGAGAAGGACACCGGGCCTTTGAGTGTACTCAAGGTAATTCTGATAAAAGGATAGAGAATAAGGAAAAATATGCTTATGTAGAGAAGGAAAATACTGAATCTATTAATCAACCAGAGGATGGTGAAGCTCTAATGGTAAGGAGAGCCCCATTTCATGAGGAGCGATAAAAATATTCAATGTTCAGGAGAAGTTTGTTCAAGACAAGATGCAAGATAGAAGGAAAATGTTGCAAAGTGATCATTGGACAATGGAAATTAAAATAATCTAGCTTTTGAAGAGTTGGTTGACAAGCTGAAGTTGCAGAGATTGAAGCACCTGAAGTCTTATTAGATATCATGGATAAAGGATGATCATAATATACTGGTAAGTGAATAATGACTAGTTAAATTGAAGATAGGATTTTACCATGGTGAAGTTCTTTGTGATATTATGTCAATGGATGTGTGTCATATCTTGTTGGGTAGACCATGGCAGTATGATAGACAAGCTTTGCATGATGGAAGAAAGAATAGGTATACTATTGTTGCGAATGTGATGAAACAAGTATTTTTCCTTTGATTAAGGCTCCTAATAATGAGAATTTTACTAGTGTTAGAGTTTGTTTGGTTGAAGGAAGGAAATTCTTGGATGGATTAAAGAGTGAAAATATGTGTTATGCATTGATCTCTAGGGAGTCTGATTTTGGAACAGAAGAAGGACCACCTAAGGAAATAAAGGAATTGCTGACAGAGTGTCAAGACATAATTTAAGATAATATACCTGATAGACTGCCACCTGTGAGAAGTATTAGTCATTGTATGAATCTAATTTCTGGAAGGAGTTTGCCTAATAAAGCATCACATTTGATGGCACCGGTAGAGAATAAAGAGTTGAATAGACAAGTGCAAGAATTGTTGAAGAAATGATTGATCAAAGAAAGCTTGATTCCTTGTGTAGTACCTACAATATTAGCACTAAAGAATAATGGAGAATGTGCAATGATTATAGAGTTGTTAATAGGATCACTATGAAATATTGATTCCCTTTTCCTAGGATGGATGATATAATGGATTGTTTGAGTGGATCCATATATTTTAAACAAAGATAGATTTGAAGAGTAGATATCATCATAACAGAATTAGAGAAGGAGATGAGTGGAATACTACATTTAATACAAATGAAGGATTGTATGAGTGGTTGGTGATGCCTTTTGGATTGACTAATGCACTGAGTACTTTAATGAGATTGATGAATGAGGTATTGAAGAAATTATTGGGTAATTTTGTGACTTTTTATCTTGATGACATTCTAATTTTTAGTAAGAGAAACATAGATCATTTGTTGCATGACAAGTATTGTAGAGATTGAGGGAAGAGAAATTGATGATAAATATCAAGAAGTGTTCTTTCATGAGGGAAGAGATAATATATTTGGGTTTTGTGATATCTAAACAAGGATTGAAGATGGATACTAAGAAAGTGAAAGAAATTGTTGAATAACCTAAACTTGAGAGTGTTAGAGAACTCAGATCATTTCATGGACTGGCTAGTTTCTACCAAAAGTTCATAAGGAATTTCAGTTTAGTTTGTAATCCTATTAATGAGACAATGAGATGAGATAGAAAAGAATTCAAGTGGACACATCGAGCAGATAAGAGTTTTGAGTTGTTGAAACAAAAGGTAATTGAACAACCTGTGTTAGCCTTACCAAATTTGAATAAAGTATTTCAATTGGAGCTATGTTAATTCAATAAGGAAGACCTATTTATTATTTAAGTTAAAATTTGAATGATGCTAAGAGAAGATATTCATTTTATGATCAAGAATTCTATGCCATAGTTCAAGATTTGAAGAAATGGAGACATTATTTGTTTCCTAAGGAGTTTTATTTGTACACTGATCATCAAACATTTCAATATTTGAATAGTTAAGGTAAGTTGAATCAGATACATATGAGATGGGTTGATTTTTTGCAGAGTCATACATTTGTGTTGAAACATAGGAGTGGTACATCAAATAAATTTGTTGATGCTTTGAGTAGAAGAAAACATTTTCTGACAAAGATGAGAGTTGAAGTGTTAAGATTTGATAAGTTGAATATATTGTATCAGGATGAACTTGATTTTTCAAAACCTTGGAAATCTTGTAGAGAACCTATTGTTGGACTGTTTCATTTAGGATGGTATGTTATTCAAAGGAATTTAGTTGTGTATACTGAGTCCAGTTGTATGAGAGATAATTTGATTAAGGAAAATCATTTTGGATAATCAGTTGGACACTTTGGTATTGACAAGATAGTGGCTTTGGTGAGTGAGAATTACTTTTGGCCTCAGATTCATAAGGATGTAAGGAAGTTTGTTCAATGATGTAGAATTTGTCAAGTTGCAAAAGGAGGTAGTCATAATACTGGATTGTATAGACCTTTTATAGTGCCAACTAGACCTTGGGAGGATATTAGTATGGATTTTGTACTTGATTTGCCGAAGACACAAATAGGTAATGATTCTATATTTGTGGTGGTAGATAGATTTTATAAGATATCAAATTTCATTCCTTGTAAGAAGACAACAAATGCATTACATGTAACTGACTTATTTTTCAAGGAGATTGTGAGATTGCATGGATTGCCTAAGAGTCTAGTTTCAGATAAAGATAGTAAATTTATTGGTTATTTTTGGAGAAAACTTAGGAAGAAGATGAAGACTCATTTGAATTTTATTTCTACATTTCATCCATTGACCAATGGAAAAACAAAGGTAGTGAATAGGATTTTGGAAAACTTACTGACATGTTTGGTTGGAGAAAAGCTTGGAAATTGGGATTTAATCTTAGCACAATGAGAGTTTGCATATACAAATTCAGCGAATAAGAGTACATGAAAGACACCGTTTGAGATAATTACTGGTTTTAGGAGTATCAAAATCAAAGGATATTAGTCATTAACATGAGTGTTGAAGGAGGAGAATTTGAAAAACACATGAATAGATTACACATTTAGATAATAAAAAAAAATTGGAGAAGCAAAATCAGACATATAAGGAGAGAGTGGATATGAAAAGGGGACATAAGGAATATTAAGTATGGGATGAAGTAATGGTATATTTGAAGAAGGGGATATTTCCTATTGGAACATATAATAAGATGAAGATGAGGTAGTTTGGACCATGTAAGATCTTGAGGCTATTTGATTCAAGGAATGCATATGAAGTTGAGCTACCAGGGGACATGGATATTTCACCTATATACAATTTTGCAAACTTGTATGAGTACCATTAGTCAAATTTTTATGAGGGCAATGGATCAAAATTTGAACAAAAATATCCTAAGAAGCAGATGGATGAGATAGCAGATATTTTGAATAGCATAATTGGCAGAAGTATGAGAGGTAAGAAGTATAAAGAGTATCGTGTCATATGGAAGGACATACCAGTGGAATATTCTTCATGGATTTCTTAGGTTGAGGTTGACCATCTTCATTTTCCTTTATCCCCATCAAAGTGAGAGGCTCACTTTTAAAATAACCTTGGGTGTCTGATGCAGGAGAATCTTGGGATCATGACAATCTTGCATTAAACAAAAACATTTGTTTTATGTTTTCATGTTTGATCAGTCTCTTAGTTTCTTTCTACATTCATTCAGTTTTGAATTTTCTTAGTTGTGATCCTTACAACATGTTTTTGGAATCATGTGGAACCTTTCTCTAGGTTCATGCTTCGTTTGGTTACTTCGCTCATGAGATCTTACAAATTATTGGTGGGACTATATTGTTCTTCATGTTTTCCGGCCAGTTTTAGTTCTCCGATCTCGCAAAGGATTTCCCAATCAAAAAAGATTAATGGATCATTTCTTGATGATATTACAATTTTTCCCAACCTACTTGAGGGATTGTGATTCTTATTTCTTTCATTGGAAGTACTTCCTGATGATTTGGGTCCTAACCTATTATTTTGTATTATATTTTATTCTTATTGGCAAATGTGATCTTTCTAGGCTGACTTGATGCTCGCAAAAGATTTATAAGGATATGAATTTGTTCCTAAAGGGGAAGCTCTCATAAGATTATCTTGTTGTAGCTGAATACTAAGGATTTGTGAGGAATTTTGATTGTAGACGGGCCTGTATGCCTGACATGTATGACTGCATGTTGCGGATCCATTGTATATATTTTTCTGATAAAAAATAAGACTAATCTTGCATATCTTTGTATTGTTACTTGTTGTTTATGTTGTGTGACTCATGCTTCAAGGATTAGATAAATCTCTTTTATTTCCCTATGTCCTTAACTGCACTAAGGAGAGATGGAAAGGGGGGTTAGGTTTTTTTAGGGTTTAAAGTTAGAGAGAGAGAGAGGGTTAAGAGCTTACAAATTTGGGTTTAGTGTTTAGGGATTAGGGTTTACAATTTATAGTTAGTAGGGTTGAGGTATTAGGTATTTGAGATTAGAGAAATAGATGAGAGAGAAGGTTAAGGGCTTAGGGCTTATGATATTGTGTTTAGAGACTAGTATAGTGTTTAAGGTTGATGGATTGGGGATTTGAGTAGAGAGAGAGAGAGAGAGAGAGAGAGAGAGAGAGAGAGAGAGAGAGAGAGACTAGTATAGGGTTTAAGGTTGAGGGCTTAGTGCTTAGACTTTAGGGTTTAGGGACTAGTATATAGTTTAGGGATTAATATAGGGTTTAGGGTTTGTGAGAGAGATAGAGAGATATGGGGAAAGATACACAAAAAAGGGGATGTGGAAAGATAGATGGGGATTTATGGTTTAGGGGTGAAGGCTTAGAGTTTGAGACAGAGAGAGAGAGTGATAAGGACAGGAAAAGTGATAGAGAAATATTATGTTTCTTGCATGCATAACATATGACATACACCATATAGGGTGTTCACCATGTTGGGTGCGCTGCACATATTGAAGATGGAAGGCATACTTTTTTTGCATCCCATATGGCACATGCCATATATGGCATGCGCCATATAAAGGTTGACTTAAAAAGAAAAAAATACTAAGGGACCCATGATTCAGGCCCGCTTTTTCTAATTCTTGTCTGGTTTCTGCATGTTCTGACAAATTAATGCTTTTCATGGTGTTGAATTCCTTTATCAACTATAATCAGAATATTCTATCACCTTTTCACCACCTTTTTGTTCACTAGATACAATGTAGAAGAGGATAAGTGAATGGTTTTCAATCAAAATTGATCATTTGAGGCAAAATTTTCATGTTTTTTTTAGAATTGAAATGTTAAAATTGATTTTTTTGTTTACAATTGATAGTATGGACTTTTTATTTTCTTAATTAGTAGAATTATTTACATTCAACTTTGAATTACAAGGAAGATGTTTCAAAAATCAAAGTTTTGAAGAGTTTGAAGCTAATTTGAGAATTATAATGAATAATTTTAATTATGAGTGTGCATTAGATATACATTAACGTTATCAATTAAGCTCCATGACATACTTATTCACACATTTATAATTCATGATAATGCCAAGGAAACAACCAAATAGTCTAACATTGGAAGAGCGTGAAGTAGACAATGAAAAGAAAAGGGAAAAAATGAGGCAACTTTGTGAAGGAAGAAAACTGCATACCATACAAGAGGATGTTCCTTTGGAAGAGGAACATGAAACATCCATGCACAAAGTAAGAGATAATTTTTAGCACAAAAGGAACAGATGAGAAACCTTTGTGCAATTTGAAAATTGAATGATGAAGTTGTAGGAACTTCATCTATGACATCTCAATTTGAAGGCACACAATCATCTCATGTTGAAGGTACACCATGATCTACATATCAAGGTGAATACACACCATCATATCAAGTTGAGTGCATTCTACTTACAACATCAGAAGTTTAAGGAACACCATTAATGACATCTCAAGTTCATGAGGGTCCATCTTCAACATCTCAAGTTGAAGGTACACCAACTTTAACATCTCAATTTTAAGGTACATCATCTTCGGTTGAAGGTATCCAATCCATCCCTAATTTTTTTGACATTCCTAATGTTGAGCCCACTCAAAATTTGATAAAACCTCCTAGATTTTTAAAAATAAAGCCTAATTATTTGATTGATATTGAAACTAATATTTTAAAACCAATGGTTGATAAGCTTCCCAAGCATACTTTTCAAAGATATGCTAACCGCATTGGGAGATTATTTTTTGAGAATTTAAATGTGATAGGAACATGTCAAGCATTTGTTGAAATGATGAGAAATCTGAAATTCAAGCCCCTCATAAAGATTCTTGGGCTAAGAATGATGGATGAGTCAAGTGATAAATGTATTAAAGAATCTAATGAGTGCATATGAGAGTATAGGTTCTAATTTATGCAAGAAAGATAGTAATGTCATGTAATGTGTACTTACATCAACAAGAGTAAGAACTCAAAACAAGAAATCTTGATTCATTAGAAAGACAAGTAAATCATTGAATATAATTAGAAAGTCTCTTTTGAGAGCCATGGTAAGGCATCAAAGAGTGCAAGATCCAAATAGCCACAATTTATGAGCATTCTCTAATACACTATGGCGAAAAGATAAAGTGATCATTGAAGCTTTGAAATATTTAATCAAATATTTTTGGAAAAATAAAATACAAGTGTCCCCTAATCAAAGAGATGTTGTAATAAGGAGGATTGGTAGTCAAATCCATGATCCACATCCAAAACATTTTTTGGATTCAAATCAGACATAATTTTTTGATACATTTCTAGAAATGTGTCCTTAAATTAAAATTAGTGAAAGATATTTTAAAATGGATAAGCCTTTTTACGTCAAGTTAAATCACCTATGCAAAATTTTTTATAAGGTATATATTGAATTTTCTAATATGTATGATGTTTATCAACATATATGTGTAGATTCACATTCTAAAATTGTTATGAAGGAATGCAACATAAAGGATCCACCTAGATCTTTAAGGGATTTGATATCTAGAATTTTATGTGAAAGAGTGGATGGTCAAGTATTTTACAAGATCTCATGTTTAGATGACATGTGTATGAATTGCGGTGGCTTGCAAAATTTTCAAATTTGTCAACATATGGAGACTACACATGCAATTGGGAATGAAATAGTGGAATTTGCAAAATATAAGACTCTGGCCTACAATCTAAATGATGTGAAAGATGAAATATGATGTGAATTGGTCATTAAAAATATTATAGTGTATTAGTTCATGGGCATTTTTGTGAGAAAATAGTGTATGGGTGTGCGAGGCATACTCATAGAGCTTGATGGTTGGATTTGAAATTCAAGTTATGAAAGGAAACCTTCCAACTAGATACCATTTTTTAGTTGTTGACTTCATAAAGGATTATACATTACATCCACAAGATAAGGTGCAATAAAAGTATTACATCTCTCAACAAATTGCTATATTTGTGCATATAACATTCATGAATTCCCAAGATAGTATAGAGGAGAACATAAAGATATTGAGGGATTATCATTTTTAATCCGCTATGATCACATGCATTCTTCAGAGTTTTTCTAGGTTTGCTTTCAGCTTTTCTACAGTCATTTGGATAACATGAGCATGTCATACCGTCAACATATCATATGGTCAAACAATTGTGCATCACAATTTAAAAACACCAGGATTTGTTTTGGTTTATTAGGATGCATAAAATTACTATTATTTAGTATATGTGGAATTTGACAGAGGTCAGGTGTGGCAAACAAGAGCATGATGGTGCAGGTGCATGTATAAAAAGAGTGTTAGCACATGAAGAATGAAAGTATAAAGACAAAGAAATCTTATCAGATGCAAAATATATCGTTCAATGGTGTAATGCTACAATGGGTCTAGGTAATGAAGGTGAGTCTATGGTTCACATATTTTTTTGGTTGATAGATGAAATGAAAATTGCAAAATATGAGGATTGTTCTACACTAATAGGATCAAGTGATCTATACTCTTTTAGAATCTCTAATGCAAGTTCATGGAGTGTCAAAACACAAAATATAGTGTGATTTTTTCATCATGTACATATGAAGCTTGGGAAAAGTGTGAGTAAAATGAATGGGTCGACGAATGGTGTATTAGAACTTTGAGCCCACTTGAGACATATTGACACCTAGTAGCACTGCAACTCACACAGATGAAAGAATTAATAAACTTTGATCACTTTTATAGTCTAGTTCAACTAGGTGAATTTTACACATGTAAGTACTTTCAATAAATTAATATCATCATTATGCATGTATCATTGCAGGCCATATTTTTTGTTATTATTGCACTTGAATACAATGAAGAAGGAATGGATTATTATTTGTCTTTTTTTGTGGAGGCAAAAAATAAATTAGATCATTCTATTATATATGGAGAAGATTTATAATACCATATAGGACTAGTTATTGTTACTAACATGGCTCATAAGGTATTTTAAGAAGAAATATAGGTTGTGGTTGTTGATTGGGAGATACACAAGAAGATTCTTCATTATTCAAACCTTTTTGTTGCATCAAATGTTCATTTGATCAAGTATGGAGGTAAACCATATAATAAGACTCTTTGGAAGGTTCATGAGTTGGACCACGAGGAAACACTTGTGAGAATAAAGAGTGTGATGGATCTAGCTGGTTCATTGGACTGAATGTGTATGGAAAACAATTGTAATGTCAACCTTATTTTAATATATGTACATATGACATGTATATTTGTACAAATGAAATATTATGTATCCTTGTTATTTTTCAATGAGAGTGATAAATATGCACTTTCTTATTGTCTTCCATTTTTCATACCATATTATAAAAACATATTGCAAATAGCTAAACAAATTTTGTATAAATTTACAAATATTTTCCACACAAACAAAGTTTGGCTTCATAACTCGCTCAAATGTTATAGACCACTCCATACCTGTGTGTCCCCTAAAGTGCATAAAGTGTGAATTAAGAAAAAATTTGAAGGGGCATTTATACAAATTATATGATGTATGAATGATCCATCTGATGCTATAGGATCATGTTACCACTTCCCACAAAAACCTCTCACTTTCCGAAGATTCGACCATGTTTAAAAGTGGCAACAACTTTTTAGTTCTTGCAAAAACTTAAATGTCACTTAGTTGAAAGGTGCAACATTGTGTATCTTTGAATCCAATCATCTTGTCATCAATCTGTCTATGCCAAAACCTCTGATTGGGTGGGTAGATTCCATAAATACCCTTGTTTGACAACCCAACTCACCCGAACATTTCAGGCCACTCTGTACATGTGTGTCCCCAAAAGTGCATAGAATGTAAATTCTGTCAAAATTTAAATTATTGATTTAGAGATGATTATTAGATAATATGAACAATATTAAATGTTTAATTAGAAATTATTAAATCGTATATATTTGAGTCTTCAATGAGGATTATAATCATCATCTAGGTGTTTCATGTCTGGACACATAAGAGCATCCTTAAGGTATGAGTACACACATGAATATATGCAAGGTATGAATTAAAAATACATGTAATACAAATATTGTGTACTCGAGGTATGAATTACATGTCGGGATACCTATCAATCATGAAATATATACGTGAATATGTGTAACACATGCTTTTGAACTTAATTCATGAAGTATACACATGAATTCACTTAATTCATGAATTATACACATGAATTAACCTAAATAATAAAGTATATATGAATTTACTTAAGTCATGAATCATAAATGTGAATAAAAGTAACAATTAAATCATGAAACATACAGTTAAGTTGACTTAAGTCGAGAAGCATATATTGATGTAGGGGCATCAGGGGCATCATAGGGTGTATATATAAATTTTATTTTTTTGGATTTTTTGGGTGTGTTTAGGTCCAATAACGTCATTTAAGACTATTTGGAATCATTTTCATCCATTTTGGAAGGTTTAACATCAATTTGTCAAATGTTGTCAAAGTTGCACAAAAGTTGTCAAGCAATAATGTCAAAATTGTCAAATTTGCTATGATTGTTAAAAATATGATTAGGTAGTTAATTGGATAGTTTTAAATGATGGAAAATATATAAATATGTTCTCCCAACTTTAATTTATGGGTTTGAGGAAGTGAAGAAGAAAAAAATTGTTGATTTTCTACATTCTTCTCTGTGTTTTCACATGTTGCAAGCTATTCTTTTGTCTTTGTACAATTTATATATCCATGAAATAATGAATGCAATGAATAAGAATGTTATAACATAAAATTAGATTCCTTTTTCAATTTGTCTCATCAAATTTCATTACGTATTGTGAAAGATATATCAATTTTTGTTTGAATAGGTAGAAACCCTATCTAGGGTAAGCAACGAGAAAGAAAAATGCATAACTCCACTTCCCACCAGTGAAAAATCATAAAGAATTATAGAGAGGGTTGTGATAATATGTTTTCCAAGTATCCAAAGTTGTAGGACAAGAAGAGGAGGTTTACATGTGTTTTTTTTGGACTATTAGTTTGAAACAATACATAATAGACTGCCAGGACAACAAAAGACATAGTTTGTTAAACCAATCCATGTTTGGTGTTATCTTGGAAGGGGTTTGTCATAAGGGAGAATGATTAGGAGACTTTGGCTCCTTTCACAATTTAGTTTTCATGTATATATTTTACAAAAGAACAGTCTTGTTAATCTAGACAAGGATGACAATGTGTGTGATAGCCCAATAGGACAATAAGAAAGGGATTGAACCTATAAGCCATGTCTTGGATTAAAAGAGTCAGAGATTTAGAGAGTCTATCTTATGAGTTTGGGAATAATATTTTGTTTGTGTGCCCATTAGACCAAAAGGATTATCCCCATTACCTAAGCAATTGGAAGGTACTTTGTACAAATGTTTCATTACATTATTTTTGTCAGTGAAAGGGAGTTGTATATGATCTTTTAGGTTATATAAAAAAAAATTCCGTGACATTTTTAAGTGTCCAAGGCATATATGTTCAAAGAGCCCTAAGTAGGCAAATGGAAATGGTCTAAGGAAGAGTATATAGGCTGAACCTATGTTGGGATTGGTGAAAGCCTTTGTAATTTTTGAGTATTTGGTATGTCAAAGGTCCTTCCTCTATATCATATATGTGAATACTATTAGCAATAATAGTCCACCATTACAACTGAGAGGGGGGTGAATCAATTGTATGCCATAAATTTTAACTTCAAAAACCAAATGATAAATGCAATATTGAGAACAATAACAACAACACCATAACACAACCAATTGTTGTCAAGGAAACCCTGTTAAGGGAAAAAACCCAGATGGGAATTAGCACCCACAAATAATGCACTGAAAGTATAGTATCCTTGTTAGGAGATTTATCCCTATTATGAGATTTCTATTACATATAGTACATAGTCCTTGTTAAAGGATATACCCTATTAGGAGTCAAGAGAAACATAAGGCTCACTTCCCAGGCTCACTACCTAAAGAAATTTAAATCCACCTTTAGGACTCACTGTCTGAGATACATATATACAAATATATCACATCCAAGAAATTGAATAATAGAAACAACTTTGCTTAAATAGTTCCAATGAAGTTCATCAATCAAGATTTCTTCTCTACATCCAACAGAGTTCTCAAATACAAGCTTGCAGTTCCACACTTCACTGTCCACACTCCTGATCAAGAAAACAACTCTCCTTTATAAAAGTTTACAATAAGCAATTAGGTCAGCCAATTAAGACTTCCCCAGTGCACAAATAATTACATAACTCCTTGGTAAGATACACATGGTACCTTGAACAAGTAAACATCAATTAAAAATCATCAAATATTATCCAAGATCCTCAATCCATGCTCACTATCCATAATACATGCTACATAACTGAAGTCAACCCCAGCTAGGTCTTCTTTAGAACATGCACCAAAACTAACATCACCAAGAGTCTTGTGACCCAATAATCATAAAAAAAATTCCTCAACATGTCTTGTGACATTCCCCAAGCTCACATAACATGAATCATGCTCGCACTCAAGTTATTCAAAAAACTCAGAGACTAAAACTGTCACTGTTCTACAAACAGTCTTCACCAAAACTGTTGTAACTCAAACAAACATCAACTTAAAATCAAGCAACCTTAGATATAAGATCCCAGCTTGTCCCTTAATGCATATATGTGCTTTCAACCTCTGATATATTGTATAGTGTTTTTACACGACTGTCAGCCTCCCCTGTGCCTTAGACAACCAGTCTGACAAAGACTTCAAATAAACATATGTTGACATCAATGACAAAACATGAATGCCAACAACTACAATTAAAGCTAATTCCAAAAAATACACAAAGCATAAATAATGAAGCATATATATTATATGTAATGAAAATCTACCTATCAACAAAAAAAATAAGAAGATAAAATAAACATATAGATCATTTTAGCATATCTTAAAAGAAAACTCTAAACACAAGCCTTCCACCACAACCTCCAATGAGCCAAAAAAGGGTACCCAAGCCTTATTGATTTAATCTTAGATAGTGTCACAGGTGTACTCTCCTAACACAATATAGAATCCCACTACGATTGCAAGGATGAAATGGATGAAACTAAATGCAAAAGTAGATGAGAATGTATGATGAATGGCTCAAGAACTAGTTATAGAGAACTAGCCTCAAGCATTCAATGAAACATGGAGTAGATGAGAACTAAATGTAAATATCTAAGAGTAAATGCAAGACTAAGAGCTATGAATGAGATATGAATACAATGATTCAATGCAATATCTACCAAACAAGGTTAGTACAAAAAACCTCTAAATGAAAGCAAAATAACTCTAAGCATAAACTAACATGATAATAATGCATAAAAATAATGGGTGATTTACTCTTGGCAAGACTCCTATTTATAAGATTTTGGAGGGCTTGGGTGAGGTGGAGCACATGTGGCATCCACATAGGTGCCACATGAAGGACACATAAGCCATGCAAGAGGCCAAGTTTTCTCACACATGTGTGGGAAACTTGAGATGTGATGGGTCAATGTGTGCTTGAAGTACACATGTAAGAGATATTGTCATAGATGTGTAAGAAATGTCATAGATTTGGTCCAATGAACATTTTTGGAAAGTGTAAGAAAGTGTCATCAAGGTTGTAAGAAACCTTGTTGGCACAAAATTAGTATTATTTGAAAAGCCAAATTTTGAAAAATTTCTCACACATTTGTGAGCAAATAAGTAGGACTAATGCGTGTAGGAATCCTAAAAATTAGCCTGATTAACCTTAGTTAATTAGTGACTAGGTTTATTTGTTGAGAGTGATGTGAGGTAGGGTAGGATCTAGGTTTAGATTTAATTACTCCAAATTAGATTTAGATTAATTTTAGTTTAGAAGAATATTAGCATGTGAGGGATAAATAAATTAAAAATTTATTTAAAGGGGAAAATAATGTAGGGAAGGTATTAAATAAAATTTAATACACTTAGGAGATAGATATTTAAATTAGATTTAAATACTATAGAGTAGTGAACCTAATTTGATTAAATAAATTTAATCAAATAGGTGGAAGAATATACAAATATAATTAATTAAAAATTTATAAATATTAAGGGACGATTTTAGGCATCTACATTTTTCCCCTCTTTGATACGACATTGAGGATGATGTCGCATCAAAGAAAATAAAATGAGATGCCCCAGAGAGAACAGAAAGTCCTAGGGCAATGATGGTGGAGGAGTGTACTCTCTCTCGAGAAAATAATAGAAAACATAATTTTTTTGTAAAATTTTCTCAAAAAAGGCAGAAAGGAGTAAAAAGGATAATTCCATGACTTATAAGGGTTAAGGGAAACATAGAGAACAAATAGGGTCCAAGACAAAAAAATGGGTCCTAAGGGGCCTATAAATAGGCCACTGGGGCCTTAGAAGAGGTCATTTTCACTCATGAAGAGAAAAAAATTAGAGCAGAGAGAGAGAGATGATAGACCCATAAGATTGCATGCATCTTTGAGAGTGCATCCAGACACATAAGTGAGCCATGGACGCAGGAACATCGGTGAGTCCTAAGTCCTTGCTCAGTTTGTGATTTAGAAAGGGTATTTAATGCTTCATTTATTACACAAGAAAGGGGAATAAGAGGTGTTAGGGTGGAGACAATGATCAACTGATTGTCGTATGCATAGACAATGATCGATAGATCATCGTCTTCGCAGATGATAAATCAGAGATCGTCATTTGTGCAAAAAAAAAAAATTAGATTTTTGTCTCTGGGGACATAAAAAGGGGGATGTAGATTATTGTTTAGAATAGTTGTCTATGCAGATGATGGTCAACCAAGTTGATCACTATCAAGTGTCAGAGGGGATGATCAACATTTGCACGGGTCAATGGGTGTCTACACCAATTACCCTAAAAACATAGAGGGAGGGGGGAAACAAGAGGTTAGGGGGGAAAAGATGCCCCATACAAAGGATAAAAATATTGATATGCATGAATTTTTGGATGCAGGAGGATGTACCGCCCTTCCGGTCACACGAGAGTTGGCTGGAGACCATGGAGCTAGCAGATTGACTGACGGTGATAGAGTGGGGACAACTCACACTATGTGGCTTATAGAACATGTACTTATGGCCATGGTTAAGAGTGCATAATGTGATCATGACTGCCCTAATTGAGAGGTGACACAGTCCCACCTCTAGTTTTCACTTCCTGACAGGGGAAGCGACTATTACTTTATTCAATGTGTGGTGGATATACTGCATTCTGATCCAGGGACCAATACCAGAGTACATGCAGGAGGGCTTAGATCCATACCTAGAGGTGGCATTTGGGTGACCATATGACCAGATTCCCACTTCTAGATAGTGTTTATCATGGAGAGTCGCGATGAAAGTGTGACCATGGCTGTGACAGGTAGCACTATACCTAACAGGATTAGTGGGTGGGAAGAGGATGCCAGATCATGCAGTGCATGGTTTTCCTTTGGATTGGGCATGAGTATTGAGTGCCATGCTAGAGGATGAGGGGGAGAAGTACTATCGGGGTACACTATCCTTGGACAGTTGTACTATGATTTGCATATGTGTGTCTATTAGAGAGATAGGACTCTCGGAGTGGGAGTGACCTTATTATTAGTTCAAAATGAATTTTTAGAATTTTTTTTTCATTTGTATAAGTAAGAGGGATGACCTTGAACCATTTTGTGAACTAATTTGTAGCAACAAGGATGTATTTGTGTTTGTTGGAGGAATTTGGGAATATCTGGCCCACTAAGTCAAGTCACCAATAAGAAAAGGCCAAGGTGTGATGGTAGGTTGAAGGGATTAGGAGGTAGTCTGTATCAGATCATCATCCAACTAACAGGGCACACATTTACTTACATAATGATAGGCATCTTGCTCCGTGGTAGGCCAATAATATCTAGTGTGTAGCAGTTTCTTAGCCAAAGTTATCCCACTAGAATGGGGCCTACAGATCCCTTGATGTACCTCTACTAATGTTGTTTGCACTTATTCTAAATTTAGACACCTTAGAAGAGCTCCATTAAATTGTTTTAAAAAAAAGGTATCACCAAGGATTGTGTAGCATGAGGTTTGGTGGATGAAGGTTTTGCGTTGATTTGGGGTAAGGGTAAGCAGGATGATCCTGTCTGTCAGATAAGAATAAATTTCATGGTACCAAGGGGAATTAGGATCAGAAATTTTAGATACCATTTGAGCCGTTAGTTGGTCATGGGCAGGGACCATCAGATTCTCAACAAGAAACTTTCACTATGAACTATGTTCAGGCATGGATACCAAGGATCCAATTGTTGCCATTATGTTTGCTACTTTGTTTTTTGTTCTGGGAATTTTTTGGAAGACAATTTCTATAAAATTTTATTTCAAATCTTCAACCATGCGGTGGTAGAGGAGTAATTTTTCATATTTTTCTGATATTCATCCAAGAATTTCTTGATAACTAACTGAGAGTCACCAAGAACATGTAAACTAGGGATTTTCCACTAGATAGCTTGGTGAAGTTTGATCACTAAGGATTCACACTTTACAATATTGTTTGTGCATGTTTATAGGATTTAGGGATGAGATCCCCTTGAGGCGTGACAAATAGAACACTTGCCCTTGAACCTTTCTATGTAAAAGATGCATCAAAGTAAAGCTTCCATGGGATAATTGGGGTTATATTAAGAATAGATTCATCTGGAAAATCTATGATCATTGGATGATCTCCTTGAATAGGTGTTTCAACCAACTGGTCTACAATTACTTTATCCTTACTAGCTTTGTGGTCCACATAAGCAATGCCAAATTTGCTAAGAATCATAACCCACTTTGCAGTGTGCTCTGTGAGAGATGCTTTAGACAAAATATATTTTAGTGGATCTATCTTGGAAACTAGTTGTATCATATGTTTAAGCATGTAGTGGTGTAATTCAGTGTACAAAAGACAATGGCCAAACAAACCTTTTCAATGGGTGATTAATTTAGTTCATGACCCACTAGTGTTTTTATGAAAGAATAGATTGCTTGCTCTTTTCCATTGTCATCTAACTGTGCTAAAAGAGAACCTAGTGCGACTTCAATGACTGATATATAAAAAATGAGAGGTTGGCCTAAGGTAGCGGCACTAGCACCAAAGGGTTAGCTAGATATCCTTTCAAGCGGTCAAATTCTATTTGACACAAGAAATCCTATTGGAACTTGATATTTTTGTGTAACAGATGAGAAAAGGGATGTACTTTATCTACTAACTATGACATGAATCTTCCGATGGACTGAAGTTTTCCTTGTAGACTACGCAATTGTTTCAATGTTCTGGGGGATGGCATCTCTAAAATAGCTTTCACCTTCTTCAGATCCACCTCAATGCCTCCACGGGAGGCAATGTATCCCAATAACTTGTCAGATTGAACTCCAAAGACACACTTTTTAGGATTAAGCCGAAGCATATATTTCTCCAATCTTTCAAAGATTGTTGTGAGAATGGGGATATGTGATTCTCGTGTCTTGTATTTTCCTAGGAGTTCATCCACGCAATCTTCCATAATAACATGCAAGAGATCATGAAAGATTGTGGTCATTGTGCCTTGATATGTTGCACCTGCATTTTTTAGACTAAAGGGCATTGTTAGAGTAATCAGTTAGTTCTTACTCTTTTTCGCTTAAGCTATCTCTTAGGTGCATATAATTAATACTTTATATTAATTATATTGTGCAACCTAGCTTTTATGTTTTTAGGGTTTATTCACCTTTATAGGTTGAACTTTGTAAATGTTTGTCATAACATAGAGAATTATATTGCGACTCTTCTTTTGAGCATCTCTGTGTTCTTCTTTTTCATTTCTATGCTTCTACTTTGTATTAGGTTATTTGCATGCAGGTGTATTCAGGGTCTGTGGATTTGCATGTTTTTCAAATCCTACATGGTATCAGAGCTGCACTGCTGCTGTCTGGTTTGAAGGTGTTTTGAAGCCATGATTCGAAGACGTCAGTCATAGCCTCTCTAGGGTTTTTTTGTGATTTCTAAGGAGGCACTATTTTATGGAGTCATTTGAGCAAAAATAGACTCCGCCATTACGTTCAGAAGGCCCGGGAGAGTCGAAATCATATAAAACTCGACTAGTTTGGCCTCCGTGAGCACAGGCAAATTTTTTTTGGCCTACTAGGGCCGTACGGACACGCAAAATGAGAAATTTTTCAAAAAAAAATAAAAAAATCAATTTTTATTGATTTTTTGCGTTTAAAACAGCGCTGCCAGTGTAATTTTATTCGCGCCACCCGGGCGTTGCGGCCACCCAGGCACCGCCCCGCCGGCCGCCTCTGCACCGACAGTCCACCGCCTAGATCAGCGGCTCAGCCCGCCAACCACCCCCGCTCGTTGGCCGCCCCTGCGCCGCTCACCGGCCACCTCCGCCGGAGTCCGCCACCAGTCCAATCCTCTGTGCAGGGCTGACATCACCCTGACGTCAGCGCCGGGATATTTTTTCCAGCCGGACTTTTTAAATTTTTTGGCCAAAGTTATTTTCCCAGCAGTCGGAAAATTTTTTCCAGCGGTCTTTTTGACGGCCGTCAAATTTAACCCGTAAGCCGGTGACGGGCGTTTGGCCGTCAATTTTAGCCCAGGGACTGGTTTTTTCCAGCAAGCTCACTCTTCAGGGTACCTGTTAGTTTTTTGCTCATAACTTGGGCATACGGTGTCCTTTTTCAGAAAATGAAATATCATCAGAAAGGTGTTTCCGAGATGGACGCATTGGTGTAGGTCTCATTTCCTGATTTTACCATTTGGTTGCTGATTTTCATAGTCAAAGTTGTGCCTTCGTTTGTGCTCCTATTCGGCTTCTGGAACTCAGGTTTTTCTCTCATTTTTTCTGTGCTTTCAGTAGTTTCTTATTTATGGTGCACACGGGATAGGATTATACATTGTGGGGGGGTGCATTTTTACTTTCTGTCATTTCATTCAGAAAGACCCTTCTACTTCCGTCTTATTCTTCTTTCAATGTCGGACCCCTTTGTGGCTCGACTGACACCTCACAACTACCACACATGGAAGCCACACATGACCAGACTCCTCATGTCACGAGGTTTATGGTCCTGCATGGATGCGGTTTAGCCAGTTCTTCAGAGGCCTTATGAGGCTCTTATGCACA
>MU224771.1:192445-248776 GCA_018584345.1 Thuja plicata | reverse complement strand
ATTGATTGAATTGTCTTTTGCAATGATCTTAATTGGCTTATGTTCCTTGGAGGTCCCATTTTTGTGATGAATTTCACTTTTTTGGATCAACTTTAATTCCCTTTTTTAAAATAATATATCCAATAAGTTTTCCCAATTTTTTTACCCCGAATGCACATTTTGGGGGTTTAGCCTCACCTTGAATTTTTCGAGCCTTGTGAATTTTTTTTCCAAGATGGGTAGACATTCTTCTCTTGTAGAGGATTTGGCTAAAATATCATCTACATAATTTTCCATGAGTGTATGCATCATATCATAGAAAATTGTAGTCATTACTCTTTGGTAAGTTGCTCTGAAAATTTTAAGACCGAAAGGCATAACATTCCAACAAAAATTACCCCATGCACATCTAAAGTGATGGGAAAGGTCATTGTTGTCACAAATTGGATCATTTAATTCAATTTAAAATAGTTGAACGAGGTGTGTCCAAATGCTTCTATTTTATAAATGCTTCAATTAACTCCTCCAAGTTTATGTTTCCTTTAGGAACAGACTCTCCTTCTGCTGGGATTCCTGAGAGTTCACTAATCACTGGGGGGTTTACCTCAATAATCTCTCCTCTAACCTAGGTTACACTTATATTGAAGTTTCAGAAATTATTTCACTGCATCCTCATTATACCCCTCATACATCTGAATAATTAAATCTAACCATCCAACTTCTTTGAGTAGTTCTTCAGTCTTAGCATCCAGGTCAAACTTCTTTGGTTTAGATTTCCTCTTCCTCCCCATAGTATACCCAATACAACACAATTCTACACAATTCCTTGAACATGGTCTATGAATTTGATGGAAAAATTTTATGGAATTAAGAAGACAACTTTATGTTAGAGTAATAAGTTATTTTACTTATGAATTAAATCATTTTGATTTAATTATTAAGTCACTTATTATCTCTCTTTTACTTAAGTTAAACTTTAGGCATATAATAGTTAATATATTTATTAATTATTATTTATGCAACCTAGATCTTTCTCCTTTAGGGTTTCTAGAATCCTTTTTATAAAGATTCTCTCTTTGTAAATTATTCATTAATTAAGGATGTAATTGTATTGAGATTTTTTTCTCCATTGTTTGAACAATATGTTTCCTTTTTCATGGATCTATTATTTTTGGCCTCTGTAGCTTTTGCTTCTCTCTTTGTGACGTGTTTGCATGCTGGTGATTCTTGGGAGATGTAGAGTTGGTTTTTTCTCAACTCCAATATGGTATAAGAGCTCCATATGTGCATTCCTCTACTCTCTTCATGAGAGAGGCCTTGTTCTTCAGATTTATGTTTTCAGAAGTTTTTTTAGTGATTTTTTGGTGTTCTAGGTGAACCTATTTTGGGAGCACTTTGGGCCCAAACAAAACTCACCGTCACACTCAAAAGGTCTGAAAACCTATATTTTCATATAAGGTTTGTCGATTTTGGCCTCTAACAGCCTCTGAGGTAAATTTTTTTTTTAGGGTTATACGGCCTCAAATAATAATAATAATAATAATCATAATAAAAGCATTTTTAAAAATGTAGATAGTTAAAAAATACCTTAGGGTTATTTTTGTGGTTTGTGCCAACCGTTGTGGTCACCGCTGATTGTAGGGGCTTGGAAAACTGCCCAAGCAGTGTAACTGCTCCCGTTGTAGTCTCTGACTGCATGGTCACCGTGGTGCTTGCACCGCCTATGCTCTGCCCATCCACTGACTGATCAGACACCTCCATTGCTGCTCCACTACTAGCACCTCATCCCCACTGCCACTCAGTTAGGGTGCTCCACCACAGAGCCACCAGGCTCATTTTCTTTGCCTTCTAGGGGTCCTGTCAGGTTTTTGCTCATATCTTGAGAAAACAGAGGAATTTTTGGGAGAACAAGATATCGTCAGAAAGGTGATTCCGCGACAAAGCCTTTTTTGGAGATTTGGTTTCCTGATTTTTCCTTCTTGCAGCTAGTTTTTCTAGTCAAAGTTAGGGTTCTTTATTGCACTATGGGAGCATATCTTTCTCATCCAGACTCTATTTTTCAACTTCTGCATATCATTGAAAATCTGGTTATGTGATCTTTCTTCTGATATGGGTCTCATTTCTAGAATATACTCTAGGTACATTTTATTCAAATTTATGTTTTTTTTGCAATTAGGTGAATATATTGAATGTTTCAAGTCATGGGATTGTTTTCCTTGCATGGGATGACTCATTTTTAGCTTTTACTCATGTTCATACACTTTTTTGTCATTCCTGAGCATTGTATAAATGTATTTCTATAGCATTTCTTTTTTTGAAAATGCACTAGTTAAGATAAAGTTCCATCTATTGCATACTTGGGATCTTGCACTTTTTGTGCTTATTTGTTCTTGCACTCCATCATAAAGTGTCATAGGGGGGTTTGGTGTTTTCTTTATTTTACATCTACCTTTGTCAAGTGAGTGTTCCTTCCATGATATTAACCTCATAATGTATGTTAAGAGAGTGATCCTTAAAGTACACCATCCTTTATATGTGTTTGTACTTTCTTTTGTTCTTTCTATGTTCCTGGTATTTCATCATGTAGTTGTTATTGGTAGTCTATTTTAGTGTACCTCCCATGCCTCTCCATGCTCATCATTATGGGGGTTATCTCCTATTGGTTCTAATTCTTCCTTGGTTGATTGGAGTGAGCTATGTATTCAATATTTTTTCGTATGTACTAGGCAGATGCAGTGGTTGGGTATCTATGCATTTCGGTGAGATGGATCATTTACCATATGGACACTCTTTCATTCCTATTATGGAGGCAACCTTTCACCTTCGATTGATTATCTCTTCAAACTTTTTTTACATTCTTTTCTACCTGATCATTTTCTATTATAGTGGAGCTTCCAGTAGTTATTCTTCGAGAGAGTTTGCAGCTTCATGCTTCAGAGGTGTTCTTCATGTTCATTACTTTGTTCTTATTTTCTGGGACATTCTCTAGTTTGGAGGCTTCTTCATTCCTTCACTAGGCTTCATCTCTTTTACAAGTAGATTTTTTTCCATGTGGTTTTCTTAATTTCTCCACTTTATAGTGATTCTTTGTTCTTGGGTACTTGATCAGGTCTTGTTGTCGGAACCCATTTCCTGCTTTCAATAGTTGTTTCTAGGTTTTAGCTACTCCCTAAGTTTATCTTAAGGGGGGCACTTAGATTAATAAGTTATTTCACTTATTAATTAAATCATTTTGATTAGTTATTAAGTCACTTATTATTTCTCTTTTACTTAAGCTAAACTTTAGGCATGTAATAATTAATATATTTATTAATTATTATTTATGCAACCTAGATATTTCCCCTTTAGGGTTTCTAGAATCTTTTTTTATAAGGATTCCCTCTTTGTAAATTAGTCATTAATTAACGATGCAATTGCATTGAGAGTTTTTTCACCCTTGTTTTAACAATATGTTTCCTCTTTCATGAAACTATTAATTTTGGCCTCCATAGCTTTTGCTTCTCTCTTTGTGTCAGGTTTGCATGCAGGTGATTTTTGGGAGCTGTAGAGTTGATTTTTCCTCAACTCCAATACTTTACACTTTTGCAAACAATTATCTTACTAAGCATTTGATGGAAAATGTGTGAGAAATAAATACATTTATTGTCCTATAAAGATTTCAAATCTTTCCCCACGATATCTTTTTGTCACATGCAAATTGTGTACTTAATTATCTTTCCACAGATAATTTGACGTGAGTCACAGGTGTACTTTTGATAACCTTTTTGGAATTTCATAGAATTTCCTTAACATCATTCCCAAAAATTATGACTAAAGTGATTCAAAGTACCGATAATCACCTTTCAATTAATTCTCAATAATCATTACTTTTTATGTTTCCATTGTTCGACCTTAACTTTCAATTTTTGTAATTAATCCTAGAGGTGACAAAATAAATACTTAGTGTACACTCATTCATTTACATTCTAAATTAACTAAAAAATACAATTTCAAACTAAAGACCGTAATTAATGCATACCTCTCAATGATGACACTATGAGCTGTCAAAAACCCATTCCTTTCCTTAAAGTGTAATTACCTCGATCAACCAGGAGCTCAGAAAAAGTTGAAGGAGCATGATGCCTTTAACACTCATGTGAGTTTCTAGGAACTACTAGGCATAATCCAAAGCTGACACTTATTGAACATGCATAGATTTATTGCAAATAAATAGGAACCATCATGAGTGATTTTAAGTTGATAAAAGTAAAGCCTCCATTGCTGGTTTTCAACTCACTATTGGGTATGAACCACCATTTTTTTTTTCAATCCACTCCTAGGATTGATTGCCATTTCTGGTTTTTAATTAGTCCCCCTTTTTTTTGGAAAACAAATTTCCATTTCTGGTTTTCAGTCTATTTTCTTTTTTTATTATGTCTTTTGCATGACTATCCCGAATAGTACCTCATGGAATAAATATCCTTCACATGAAAGTGTTCCACATGAGAGTGAAAATCTAAAATTAACTCCTTCAATGTCGATATGTGATATAACTTCAGTCTATTTCCATTGACAACATAGTTTTTCTTTCTCCATAAATTGGTATCAACTGTACAACACCATTGTCAAAAAATTGTTCAATCTCATAAGTTCTCAACCACCTAGTATGAAATTTTACTTTAAATTCCTGTGACCTTGAATCAAACAAAAATTTCCAATCTCCTGGTTGGAACTCTCTTCGTAAAATATGTTTATCATGCCATGATTTCCTCTATTGTTGGATTACTTATGTGTGATGCAAAGCTTCAATCCTCATTTCATCCAACTGGTTTAATTGTTGAATTCTTTCCTTTTCTAATTTTGAAATATCCATACCCACTTTAATGTTGTTCTCAAATTTTTCAATTCAAATTCAATTAGAATTATGGGTGATTTTCCATACACAAGTTCGTTTAGAGAAAATTCAGTAGTATTTTTTCATGTGGTGTTAGTATTTTTTCATGTTGATGACCTTCACTTGGTCATTGGCTTGTGGATGATAAGGTGAAGACTTCTTGCGAGTAACTTGATATCTCTTTGTAAATTTCTCCATCATTTTAGACATAAATTTAGGCCCTTGATAAGATACAATTTCCGTTGGTGCTTCAAATCTCTAGAATATGCGTTTATACAAAAAATCAGCCACCTTGTCTTCTCTTGGAACTACCAAAGCTTCAACTTTTGCCCATTTGGTAACATTATCAGTGATCACCAAAATGTGATTATTCCCTTATGATGGTGGATCAATAGGTCCTATGAAATTAATCCCCCATTTCTTGAATGACTCTAAAGCTATTTGAGGTTGCAAACGCATCTCCATTGTTGATGTAGGTCTTCCCATGCACTGCCATTCATCACAATGTCTCACATAAAATAAAACATAATTTGTCATTGTTGGCCAAAAGTATCCAGCTCTAAGGATATTATGTAGAGTTCTAATTGGAATAATTTCCTCCTTCATGTGTACTATGACATAAATGAATAATTTCACATACTTCAACTTCCTTCACACACCTACGAAAAACATGATCTAAAAAAATCCTAAACAAAAGAACATAAATCTATTTAAATCTTGGGCTTTCCCTTATTAATATTTTCTTCTATTTTGAATTGAAATAAATTAGACAACTCCATCTAACAAGGTAATGAGGAAGGTTATCAAACCATGGTGACTGAATAGAAATAGAAAATAAATGCTCATATAGAAACTTGTCATCCACTGGTTCATTATTTCCCTACATCACCATTCTTGACAGAAAATATGCAACAACATAATCTTTTCCTTATATCAACTTATTATAACAGTAAAAACCACCTAATTATTCTTCCACCTACAACAATTGTATTCATCAAAAACCTTATTGCAGAATGATCAGTATGAACAAACACTTTGTAGCAAGTGATATAATGCCTAAACTTATTGATTGCATACACAACAACTAAAAACTCTTTTTCAGTGGCAGTATAGTTTCTCTCCGTGGGGCTTAAATTATTAGTGATATAGTAAATAAACCACATTTCTTCATTCTCATCTTTTTGTCCCATGACTACTCCAACAACAAAATTTGAAGAATCAGTATGAATGTGAAACGAATCTCCCCACACAGGCCCCTTAATAATAAGGGATGTTACCAAAGATTGTTTAATTGCCTCAAATGATTTTTAACAATCCTCAAGCAGACTAAATTCAACATCCTTTTTAAGCAAGGTATACAAGGGCTCAACAACTTTACTAAATCCCTCTATGAACCTTTCATAGTACCTTACAAGACTGATAAAACTTCTAACATTAGTTTGGATTTTTGGGACAATAATTTGTTTGATAATCTTCACTTTTTCAGGATTAACCTTCATTCCATCCTTAGATATATGGTGTCCCAAAACTATACCCTCTTGCATCATCAAGGAAAATTTTTCATGATTTAGAGAAAGTCTATTATCCTTGAATCTTTGAATAACTTTTTCCAAAATTTTCAAGGCTTTTTCAAAATGTTTCCCATGAACAGTAAAATCATCCATATACACTTCCATACAAGAGGTGGTAGGATCTGAAAAATACACAAAAAAACCCTTTGAAAAGTAGCATGAGCATTACAACAGCCAAATTGAAAGACCCTGTAAACATATGTGCCCCAAGGGAAAGTAAATGTGGTTTTTTATTGGTCTTCAGAAGCTACCTGGATCTGATTGTACCCACTAAACCCATCAAGAAAAGAGAAATAACTAATACCAACAAGATTGTCAAGTACCTAATCTAAAAATGGAAGAGAGAAATAATCTCTCTTAGTGTCTTTATTCAATTATCTATAATCCACCCACACCCGCTACTTACCATTTTTTATTAGGTACTATAACTTGTGGGTTAACTCACTGACTAACAAAATAGGATAAATAAATCCTACCTTTACCATTTTTTCTATTTCTTGTTTCACAAAATTTCGAAGGACTGGGATAATTCTCCACTACCCTTGTCTCATAGGTTTCACATCTTCAGTGTATATGTAATGGGTACATATATCCGGATGAATTCCTCTCATATCTTGATACTCCCATGCTAATGCCTAGGTATGCTCTTCCAACATTTTTTTAAACCTCTTCTCATGTTTGGGCAATAGAGTTGAACTTATTAATAGAGGTTTGTCATTATGTACCATAATTTTATTTTTCTTACCAGAATATTTTGTGGGTTCTTCAATAAGTGTGTTTAATGGAAAAGGATGCACAAATGAATGTTGCAAATCTATTTCACCAATTTATTGTTGTTTTATATATAGTTTTATTTCTCACCAAGTCTTTTTGAAACACACACTCTTGTAAATTTGATTCAAAATATTACTTCACTTTGAACAAATTCTTGAAACTTAGAAAATGATTGATTAATGTCACCATAGCCAACTTAAATACTCCATCTCATTTAGTGTCCATCTCCTCATCAATCCATAATGGAGTATCAATTTGAAAAATGGGTTTTGCTGAGGGATACAATGAGAGTTCTTTTTTCTTAACATCATTTGATATTTCCATACTTCCTGATCTACAATCTATCAATGCTGCAACTCTTTCCAACCAAGGTATTCCTAAGATGATTAGATAACTTGTTTCCTTCTTCCTTTCTTTCAATACCAGGAAATCCACTCGGTAGTCCCAAGTCTCAATGGTAACTATAACGTTTTCCAATATTCGCTAAGTTTGGTGATGGATTGATCTGTCAACTGAAGAAAAATTGTGGTAGGTTGGATATTTGTAAATCCCAATTTCTCTATTGTATCAACAGTGATAATATAAATGGCCACTCCGAGATCTATCACCACATTAGGTATTTCTACCTTGTCAATATCTAAAGTAATCACTGGACTCCCTGGGTCACTGTATTTGTGAGGGAGAAATTTCCATGATAACACATTAGTAAGTTTTACTCCAACTTGAATTTTTGGAAGCATTTTCCTTTTTCTCCCTGGTGTTTTAATATAGAGTGATTTGATTAATTGGTTTATCTCAAGAATATCCTTAATAGCTTGAAGCAGAGGAATGTTGATGTTAAGTTTCTACAAGTTCCTCAGGAGTTGCGAGTCGATTATAATATCACAATCCATCTGGGAGCTATCTTGATATTCCTAATCTTTTTTGAAATGCTCCATAAATGGTGCTTTATTGATCAGATGTTCAATTTTATCCTCTATTGGAGTTTCTTCAGGAGTTTTACTTTCCCTCTCCCCTTCTTGATTTTTTTCATTAGGTTTAGAGGGAACATTTTGATTCCTTAGATGAATATCATTAATCTCAATGAAATTACATCTGATAGTATTGGTATCAGTGTTATTAGTCTATTGTGACCTATTGTTCTTTGGATTTGGAATAGGTTGAGCCAGTTTCCAGCGTTGGTTCATTTTCTCATTGGATTGATTAGATTGATTCAACTTGTTGAAAACTAATACACTTCGTTGTTCTAACATAATAACTCAAATTAACTGCATTAAGATTCAAAACTAGAAATTAAACCAACTTTAATCAATATTACAAAAAATAATTAGGCTAATGAAGTAAATGACAGATCCATATACGAATTCCAAATAGAATGATTCAAAAGATAAATTTGCAGGACATGGAAACGAAAATACTTAAAATGAAATGCATACAAGATCACCTTCCTTCGGTCGAGTGGGCTCTACTCTTCCTCTGGTGGGATCTTTAACACAATATCTGGATCAACTTTCTATTTTAATAAATTAGCCCCCTTAAGGAAACAAAATAGGGTTTTTGATTACAAATTACAAAAAGGAACGACTTCTACAAAAATTACATAAGGAAAATTTTTTATTCTAACTCATTACTGGAATATATAACAATATCCATTATTTGAATTCAAATCTAAATTTATTCTTACTAACCAAGACAATTACAAAAGCTCAACATAATTGAATGTTTTGTTTGAACAATTTGGAAATGAATTCCAAGTGAACTTTGGGAGCCACCATGTGTCAACAAGCTTGTGACAGAATTCATCTTCATGAAAGATGGATCTCAAAGAAATCTAGTTATAAAAATGATTGGCACGATTAATTTCTCCTTATATTGAAAATCCATGATAAAGTATCATTAATGAACCCAAGAATAAATCCATTAATGCAAAAGAAGGATCCAAACTTTTGAGATGAGATTTCATTAAATGACATAAACTCAAGCAGAATTAATTATAACGAATATTCATTCATTTTCACATGTCAAAACAAAAAGTTATGCATTTCACCATAGTATATCACTTCTAATGATAACTTCATAATTAATCCATCACTCTAATAAAATAAGACACATATACTTATATAGTTCATCACCATGCTAGTTAATTATCTAAATATGATAAGTTTTGAAGTCTAAGTTGAGAATTAAAAAGGTATTAATCTGATCCCATCATAAAGGTTATCTTATCCTTATCTTTTGGTCTAATATTTATCTGGTTACAGCCAGAAAATTTGTCCATTAATGATCACATAGGGGGCCCAGATGTAAGATCCACAGAATTACCAATGCTTGGAATAGGAAAGTCATCTTTAGGACATTCCTTATTTAAATCTCTAAATTATGTTCAAAATCCTATTCTTTTGTTGGGTTTGGAAATGGGTACTATGTTTGAAATCCATTTGGCATAAGAAATGGATCGAATGACTCCATTATCTAAGAGTTTCTTCAATTCTGATTTTACTAGCAATGCCACATGTGGATGCATTTTTCTCAGCTTTAGTTTAATTGGCTTAACTCTTGGAGCAATATTCAAGGGGTGAATTATCAAATTAGGATCTATCCCAAGAATGTCATCATATGACCAAGCAAAATTTATTTGTCTTCCGTTGAATATACATATGAATTTTCGTCATTCTTCCTTAGATAGGGATACTACTAAATTGATGATCTTGGGGTCTTCTTCTATTCCAATATTTACTTTCTCTTTTGGTTCTATCAAGATGGACGATCTTTCTTCATAATGTTGTAGAATTATGTCAAGTCTTTCATCCTTAGATGCCTTGATGAGGTTTTCATCTGTGGATTCATCTTTTATTTTTACTTTTTTGTGATCTAGTACTACCACATGGTGGTTTTCACCACTAGATCTTTGATTTTTTTTACTTTTTTTACTAAGAGACTTGATATCTCCCATTGTCGATTATTCTTGATAAATTTATCTGGTGGAAGATGGTTCAACCAAATTAAGGTATAATTCAATGGAATGATAACTTTGAAAGGTGTCCAATATAGGTGGTTTGGTTAGTTCCCAATCAATAAGTTTGGGATTTAGTAACGGTAAAGGATCATTGGATGGGTTTAGGTCTATTGGGGTTAAGGTCCTGATGGTATTATTTTATACCTCACACATTGTATCATTAAGGTCAATAATGGGATCCTCCTCGAGATGGTCCATAGAAATTGGATCTTTTTCTCCCTCACTCGAGTATTCTTCTACGTATTGTGATTTTTTTATCTAGTAATGCATACGCTAAACTTTGTCCTTCTATAAATGAGGGTATGTATAGTTGTCTTTGATTTTCTATCACTTCTTGAGGTGACTTTTTTTCTTCCATAGTTGTATGTGTATAGGAATGAATGACATCCATCTCTTTATCATGGAAATATTCCAGGGACAAATTAATCCCATTCCCACTATGTGGAGTCATCAACACTATAGGATTGTGGTTTGAGAATTTTCTCATGGATATGAGGGAAATTATTCTCGGTATGACCAAATTCAAGATATATTATTCTATTTTTCTCCTTGTTAGACCTAAAAGTGGCTTGTAGGGGCTCAATTATTCCTTTTTTTTTAAATTTCCAAGAGGACCCAGTCCTTGATACCCCACCTTCTACATGATTTTAAATCCTTTCCCATGTTAAAATCTTTCACTTATGTATTTTTCTTAATCTTTCTACAACAATTTAAGGATTTCATTATCATCTTGTTCTTCTGTAAAGGATGTGTTAGGCCTTACAAAATTGTCATTGTATTTTTGAGGAAGTGAAGGTTCCTTGATTTGTGACATCAAAGGTCTTCCATAATACCTAGGAGAAGGTGGTAAATTTACCATTGATAAGGAATATTCTCCTACTCCTTTATGATGAACCTTCAATTTTGTATCAAAATCGCTCATTAGTATGTTCATATGCAATCAACGTGTCTCTTTTTCTTTTCCCTTGGGTGTCGATCTTGAATTAAGAACCTCTTCTCTAATTTGTTCATTTGAGATATCAGGTATGGATACTTCTCTATTATGTGGTACCAATGAATCTTTGATAGGTTTTACATTGTTACACTATTGAAAAGGGTTGAGGTCACCGATGATGGTTATCTCTTGACCATAGTAGGTAAACTTCACACATTGGTGATATGTTGAAGGAACTGCCTGCATCTTATGAATCCATGGTCTACCCAACAATATGTTGTGCATAAAATTCAGATCTAATACTTGACACACCATTTCTCTTTGAATTAGACCAACTCATATTGGTAGATCCACAAGGCCCTTAGATGATCTTTCTTCATCATCATAAGATTTTATAATGATTTTTATTTTTGGATCAACAAAAAATTTGTTATAGCCCAAGGCTTTGACCAAGTTTAGAGTACATATGTTCAAGTCAACCCCTCCATCTATCAAGACTCTTTTAACTCTATGCTTTTTGATAAGAACTTCAATATGCAAAGGTAGATTTTGGGGGTGATGTAATGGCATGCCATCTTTCTTAGATAAGGATAAATAATGTGGTGAAATGGGATGAGCTACCATGGTTTGAAACTGGTCTACATCAAAGTTATTTGGAACTGTCATATCAACCAAAGATTTTTAAAAGATTTCCCTGTGAGATGGTGAGATTTTCAATAATTCTAATATTGAGATTTGCATTGGTGTTTTTAGAAGTTGATCAACTAATTTATATTGTTTTAATGAGGATGGAATATCATTCATGGTTTTTTTTATATGCTTTTTTTAAGGTTACTTTGGTTGCTTGTCCCCTAGTGATTTCATTAGCGAGTTATTTATCTTGTTTGTCTTTTATAACTATGACATTAATGGAGTTTTAAAAACTTGGAAATGCATTAATGGTGTTGTCATAGGTATGAGAAAATTTAATCTTATCTTCCCTTTTCTTGTAATTTTTGGCTGCATTTGAAGACTCTCCCTTTTCATGATTTAAGAAAGGAGTTTTAAATGTTGTGGGATCCTCATTTTTTTTGGGTCCATCTATCTCAATAATGTCATTATCAATTAAATATTGTACAATTTGTTTCAACCTCATGCAGTCATTTGCCTTATTACCTTTGTTTTGATGGTACTCACAATGGTGGGAATCATTCCACCATGAAGGTTTTACTTGGGCTTCATAACCTCTTGATTTAGGTAAGGTGGTGATATTGTTTGCAATAAGTTTTCTTAAAGCTATCTCAAGATGTTCTCCCAATGGTGTAAACTTCCTTCGAGGTGAGGTAAATTATGAAGTTCTTGGTCTATCATTATTTTGGTTATTTTTGTGATTGAATGATGTATTGCTTGGTTGGTTGACATTATTATCTTGATTGTTGGAATTGGTAGAAAGATAGAATGGTTTTGGTTTGATGTTATTATCTTCCACCACTCCATTGTTTACTAGGATTTTGTTTTTATTATTCAACCAAAATTTAGGTTTGTCATTATTGTTGTTGGTTGACTTGTTGTTGTAGTTGATTTATTGTTAAAATGTCCTTTTGTGTCCTTGTATAACTTTAACTCACGATTTCTTATGAAGGCATATTCAATTTTTATACCCTTTTCTATCACTTTGTCAAAGGTAGGACAACATTATAATTTAAGACAATAGTTCATTTGACTAGTCAAGTTATTGATGAAAATACCCATCTTCTCCTTTTCAGGTATACTTCTTGGATATTTAGCAAAGATGCATCTCCATCTTTTTAAAAATTTCAAAAATGGTTCCTAAATTTGTTGTTTGGTATTACAAAGATCCAACATAGTAACCTCATTTTCTATGTTGTAGGAGTATTGTGTGACAAATTTCGTAACTAGTTCCTCAAAGGTTTTGACTCTAGGTGGTAATCTTGAAAACCAATCCATGGCTTGTCCTCCTAAACTCCTTATAAACAATCTTATTAGGTGAGTGTCCTCATGTATGAATTTCATGCTTAGGGTGAAAAATTCATGTATGTGATCTTATGGATCAGTTGTCCCCATATACTTGTCATATTTGGGAAGTTTGACATTTGGCGCAAAAGTTATCATGGTCAAAGTTTTTTTAATGGGAAAGGATAAATGTTTTCTAAAGTGTAGCTTTTTATTAGTGTACCCCTTTGCATGTCATTAAGTTGTTGTTGTAAAGTCTTTAATTGCTTTTTCAAGGAACCTAAGGGGTTGAATTCATCTTCATCTAGTTTTAATTTAGACACATCATAGTCATGTGGTAACTTAACTCTTGATTGTGCTAAATTTATGAAGTACCTTTCTTCATCAACATCTACAACTTTTTCTAGGAGTTTATGAAATTTACCATCTTTTTGGGCTTTTCTTATATTTTCTTCGATTACTTCCTCGTCATTGTTATTTTCATTAAAGAGCTTAGCCCAAGCATTCTCATTTTCCCCCATGTTTTATTGACTTCCTTGTGTTGGATCTATGTGTTGATCTTGATCCACTTGTTGGTTTTGATTCAATTGTGGTTGAGATTGAATTTCTTCTTGAAGTGTTATTCCTTCCAATGTGACCTTGTTACTATATGTTTTGAAATGGTAAGACATTTTCATTGTTGATGGCATGAAAGTAACTCTTGGTTACTTCTTGAGTTAAGGTTTCCTCAATGGTATCAGTTTTAAAAATCTTAGTTGATTTTACTAAAAACAAGTAATATAGTAAAATTCAAATGATGTTTTGACCAAAATGAAGTGTGTCCTAGGATGAAGTCTAATAGAGAAAGATCTATCTCTATGAGTAATACTTATGATAACTCTTGAAATTTTTGGTTCTCAGAAAAGGACATGTAATCCTTGATGACAAACTTTTCAAAAATCAAAGATTGATATTTTATGACAACACTCACAATTTGATGTGATTTAATTGGAACAATGTAGATTGTCAACTTGTTTGAAGTTATAACAATGGCGGATTTTTAAAAACTTGTTTCTATTGAGAAGAAATTAAAATAAAAAAGGTTTTGAAAAGATATTTTTAGTTTGTGCTCTTGTTTCAAATGATTTCAAATTCATCTGAATGATAGAACCACTAAAATATAACAAGCACACTCAAGCATTTGTATTTGCAAAAGAAAACATCTATAACATCAAGTGTATGTTCTTGCACTGTTTCCACAAGCTTTGTACAAAGAGAACAATTCAAAAAAGCTACCTAAGGACATTTTTGTTTTCCATGGATAATAAGGTAAGCTTTCTACTTAACCAGGATGTATTTAGTATTATGTTCAAAAAAACTTTGAGTTTTACCTCCATTTCCGAGAGTCTCCCATCATCATAAAAATATTATTTTTCACAATCTGACAGGATTACTAGAGGAGAGCTATTATTCAAAAGTTTTCACCAATCACCCTATTAAGGATGAATGCGTTTTATTTTAGAGTGCTTTGGATTTACCATGGGTTAAATAGTTGCACCCCACTTGGTCCATTCCCTCTCGCTAGCCTTGTAAGGCATGTTAATATGAAGGAACACTAAGAGGGGGTTAAATCAATGTTCTACAATTTTATAAATTTTAACAATAAGATTATGAGCTTTCTCTTGAAACAAATTTTGAATTTACAAAGCCTTGCAACACATATTGATATTTAACCTTGAAATGTAAGTATTTAGAAACATAAAATATTAATCTATCAGACCCACACAACACATCAAAACATAAGCATTTTTATCATGGAAACCCCTCTTAGGGAAAAAAACACGGTGAGGATGACACCCACAAAGACTATAGTCGATAGAAATAAAGTCTTACATATCGATATAGGGATTGCACATGCAATCAGATTTACCACCTAGAGCTCACAACTCAAACTAGAATGTATTGGGCTACAACCCTAAGGAAGAATCACTGACTTAAAAAATGATCACTACAATGATCTCAAATTTTTGAACTGCCAAAGTAACATCTGCTAATGTTGGATTATAGTTCCATGTAAGCTCAAATATCGATCTGATCCACAACACAAAATAGACTTCCCTGTTAGTTTGTTCTTCACTATCAGAATATCATACCTTTTAGAACTGTGTCATGTTCTATCAACACACTACACTCTATGTTCATCAACCTTAAAATAATCTCAAAAATCATTTTCCACACTTACAAAAACCCTAATAAATCCATTATATATGTGTGCACCATAAGATTTGATCAAACAAGTCGACATGCCCTAAAATGTTCTTGGGAAAAATAAAAACATTTTATCAAGTCAGCTTCATCCTCATTTCATTGTGTTTCCCTCCAAAAAAAATACAAATAGGTGGCTAACTATGTCAGCTAAACACTTGAATTATCAAAGTTAGCACCAATCACAATTTCCAATGTGCACAAGGATTTATCATCATGTTCACCTGAGATAATATTAACTATTTAAGGATGTCATCTCAGATCTTCATAACTTTATCAAATCTTATTATCATATCTTAAAATCCCATGAGAAGCATCTGTACACCTCCCTTATACTTCGCATAGATGCACGCTACAAAAACTTTCCTTTGGAGATCTCACCATACCTTTTTATGTATTCTTCTAGTATACCATGTTCTTCGGTTTGTACTTAGTTAGATCTTCAAATGAATTCCAATAGGGGCTCCAAATCTATCACACACATGTATACCATGTCTAAACATCATTTAGTTGTCATCAATTGCATAATTTACTCACAATTTTCCTTCTATGCAGTGTCTCTTACCAATAATCTCCCCCTTTGGCATTGATGGAAACACTTAAGGAAAAATTGACTAAGTGAAAACACTGTTAAGCAATGTTTAACTGCATAGATGTGTCCCAAAAATGTTTCCAAAAATGACTCCTTCTTAGCAAAAATAATATATTTTCACATTCCTACACTCCCCCTTTGACATCAATAACCAAGGCTTACCCAAAGTCCTAGAATCTCACTATGAATCACCCTTAGCCTATGGCTACCAAAAATATATATAAATAGATATACATGCCAAAAAAAAATTAAACTTACATTAAGTGGAAGATATCTATACATATAGACTTCAGTAATTGTAGATCTTGATCACATCCTTATTTGAGACTATCCAAAACTGAAATATGTTCATTTAACATAAATACTATGGCTTCTGCCACTTGTATGTTCATAGGGTCTAATGATCCTAAGGCATCTTGTGCTTCTTTTACTGCACTATAGAGTGTTTGAAGTTTAGGAGCTATCAAACTCCTCAATTCACTGACTTTTGATTTTACCTTTTCCTTCTCTCTTTCTAAGTTTTGGATCTTGTCAAGTAGAGATATTACTTGACTCTCAGACTCTGATGTAGAAGCATTTTGAGAATCAAATGATTGCTCTATCTATTCCATCTTTTGTTTCGTCTCTTGAATCTTCTTCTCTATTCCTGCTAAAAATTGCTTCATTGACAAACAAGACTTATAAACATTCTCACCTTCTTTCAATTTTCTTTGCATTTCCTTAATGTGGGTTTCCAATAGTTATCTTTCATGTGCAAGTATTTATTTTAAATATTCAAACCTTTTATCATTGGCCTCTTTCTGTGCTTTTAATTTTGCAACATGTTCAAGTTATTTGAATTGAGTTTTTAGCACACCAAGAAAGCTTTTGAATTGATCTGATGAAGCTATTGTTTCATCTTTGACATAATTTGGTATCAAATTTTATATAAGTTCTCATGCCTCATCCATGAGTTTGTGGTCTTCAATGCGATTCTTGAGAATCTCCTCCCTTGATTGATATTGTGCCACTTGGGCTAGCTTAATCTTCTAAACAGGAGATAGGGAAGATAAATCTATTGGTCCTGTTTCCAATTTAGCATCTATCCCAGGTGTATCTTTATACATTAGTTCTTTCACTACCTGAACATTGTCTCTTGATCTTATTTTTTTCAACCTCTCCTTCTATTTTTATATGCTCACTTATACCTCCTTGGAGTCCACATCTTGTGATTTCAGCATGAGGTTTAAGGGATTTACCTCTAATATTTCATTCCTTTTCTTATTTTTCACAGGTTGTACTACTTGTGATTCAATCACAGGTTTTATTGACTCTCTCAATTTCTGTATATGTCATTATACCCTTCGCTTTGGTATCTATTGTGACCTATTTGAATAAAATGTCTTGATCAGTGACTTGATCAGTGACATTTATTTCTATTGTCACCATCTTTGGTACTCCCTCTGTACCTGTACATGTAAATTGTTCCAAATCCAGAACATCTTGCACATAAATATCATCTTGCAATTGCATGATTGGTGATTTAGTTTTTTGAGATGTGCTAATATTTGAAATTTAGTGAGAACTTCAGGATTCTCTTTCTGTAATATTTTCTTCTTTTTGGTCTCTTTGACTACATCTTCTACTTCACCAGTCATTAGCCTATTTGTTCTTCTTTTTCTTCTAAAGGATGTCTCTGCCTTCTTCATTAATTCCTTCATCTCTTCAACTAATATTACTGGATAGAGTTCAATTATGGCTTGTTCCCTTAATTGTCTATCCTTCTTTTTGGTTTTATTCTTCCTTGCATCTAGGATATCATATAACGACTTTGGAAGTTCTGATGCAATTTCAATCAAATCTTTCTTGAATTTTATAGTAGCCTCTTCAATTATTCTCTTCCCTTCACTCTCTAACTTATCAAATAATTTATTTACTAGTTTTAGTTTGCCATTAGCAGTAATAGCCTTTACCATGTTATTTACAGACATGCCTAGTTTGTTAGATTCAAACTTGGTTTCTTTACTTGTTGAGTTGCACCAGAAGATATTGTCTAAGTAGGATTGAATGCTTCATATGACTTATGTTTCTTGAGCTACTTTACACATTCATCTGAGTCTCTCCTTTCATCATCCTCCTTAATAATAATTTCCTTTTCTTCCTTTTTCTTCTTCTCTTCCTACTAATTCTTAGTCTCACCTTTCTTATTTTCATCACTTTTCTTTGTTGGTTTCTTCCTCTTCATCTCTCTTGTTGGAATGGGTATTTTTGGTTTGGACATTGCTTCACTTATTATCTACCTACTTTTAGATTGAACTAGAGGATCACTTGATTCTCCCACTTTAATGGGTATATTATCCTCTGCAACCTGATGAGGATGAAATTGAAGAAATTATTTTACAATATCAACTTTCTCCTTTAGCCTTCTTGCAACCTCAAGTGTTCTCAACTCCCTATACACCTTAAGTCATTTCTCATTGTAGGTTCCAAATCTTTTCTCATTTGGATCTGTATATTTTGTTAGTAAATACTTAGTATGTACATCCATTATTTGTTTTTCCACCTCGTAACCCATTAGCATCACCCAAGAAGTTCTAGGTTTGACTGCTTCTATTAAACATTCATTAGTGTTTACCATGAAGCATATATCCTCACATTTTTCAACAAAAGATTTAGAAATTCTTTCCCTCTCATGCATTTTCTTCTAAAATTTCTTGATATAACCCCACAGAGATGTGGTTCTCATTTCATCGGCCATATTACTCATGATTTCTCAGATTTGAAAGGCTACCAAACCTTTTCCAGACCAATTAGTATGACTTACCCTTAGAAACTCTTTTAAGAAATAGAATAATATATATAATATAAGCATAGGAAACTTAAATATATTCTTTTTGTCCTTTTTTATCTAGGTTAGGTTCAACATCAACTATCCCTGCAAGAGTTCACATAGGTCATAATATTTTCTCTCTCAACATCTAATACGATGTCTAGATGGCTATTCCTAAGACCAAGTTTTATCTATTGGAATGGTATATCTTGTATCCAATGACCATGGCAGAAAAACTCACATCATCATCTCTTATGTTTTTGATATTCATCCCTCTATTGTATGCTATTTCACTAATTGCATAATGTACTATCATTTTTTACACTTTTCAGAGTAGGAATCCCTGCATTGGACCACAAACCTCTGAATTTATTGATTACATCCTTTGTAATCTTCATGGGATGACTTAAACACATGATCACCATTAATCCTTCTCAGTATGTATCTTATTCATTCCTCCTCATCCAAAACTAGAAATAATGTGAATTGTGCAAGCTTCCTCTCTTCTAGGGCATAGAGTTATGGTATAAATCCTCCATCTTCTCCCATCAACTTGGTAAGGTAAAATTCCTTAATTGCATTTGTTCCTAAGTCTTCTAAATTGTAATTCACATATGCCCTTATGTCCTCAACATGTATAACTCCATAGGGTACTTCAGACAAAGAATCCTTAGGGTCAACTTCCACATATTTATATGAATGTTTTTTGAATTTGGGGTGTGGTCTTTATGTTATATCAATAATAACCGGTCTTTCCATCCTTTCAAGATTTCAATTTACTTGAGTGACAGATTTTTGAACAAGTAAACTAATTTTTTTTTGTAGAATTAGGGTTTCCTTGCCACTGATCGACAAATCCTTCTAATTGCCTTTCTATCACTATGAGCCACCTCCTCACTTCTTCTTAGAATTCTTTGTGATAAATGAAGAGTGATTTACTCTTTTTATGTGTTTCTATATTCAAAAGGTGCAATAAATGTGTTATACCCTAATTTTACCTTTGAACATTGGCTTACTGACTAAAGCTTTATATTAATATTGCACACCCTAACAATTTATTGAATTCCTTTGGTGAAGTATATAATATATCTTCTATGTCCCTTTCTAATCATTACTATGCATGAATAGATCAGACACTAACTTCATCAGGGATTTTTGATCAATTTATCAATTTTCATCCCCTAGGCCAAAGACCTATTTTTAATTCGCAGTGGAATTTGTAGCCTCAAATCCTACTGTGGATCTTTCAGACTGTTCATTTTGACTCTTCTTGACCCAAATTTTCTTCAACTTCTTGAACACCTCCTCAATTGATACTTTATGCTTTCCTTTGTTCTTTTCCTTTCCATTTGACCATCTTTTTGGTATTTATTCACTAAAATTCTATTGTATGCAATCTTGGTTTGACAATCTTTTGCATAATGTCTAGACTTTTAGCACCTATAGAAAACAACATTCCTTTGACGATTTTTGTTTATCATTGATCTTTTATTTTTTGTGCACAGCTTAGCAACAGGCCCAAAACCATTGTATGTGTAGCACTTTATATCACCTAGGTTAGAAGACACGTTTCCTATGGCATTTGTGCACTCACTTTACTTATGACCATATTTATTACATTTGAAACATTGACCAATAAAGGATGTATTTCTTTGATTTGTCGTATTTCTGAAGTGCATGGATTTATGGCCAAACTTATGGAAGATAGAACACTTAATATCAATTCTCTAAGAATTAGGTTGTCTTGTGGTTGGCCTTTTGTTCATCCTTTTGTTAGATATAGGTTTCTTTGATGCAGATTTTGAAGTTTCACTTGTTTTTCTTTGGATTTAAAGCAATGACTCTAGCTTGGTTGAGCTTACCATAAACTTTTCCTTATAGTTGTTTTCAATCTCAAGTTCACTTCTTATTTATTCTTCAAGATCCTTTGCCTCTTGTAGACTTATAACAAGTCTATTGCATTCCTCATATATCTCCTTCATGGATTTCTCTAGGTTTTCTTCATTTTTTCTCCTATCTTCAATATGTCTATTCATTTTCATAACTATTGATGTCATCTCATGTTTCAAGTTACCATTTTTTTGTCTGAGCTTCTCACATTCTTCATTTTTTTCCTTTAGATCATAGCTTAGCTTTTGATTAATGTAAAAGAAGGTTTTGAAGGGGCCCCAAAACCCTGTACAAAGATAGTACTTAAGATAAAGCTTTAAGAATTCCCAAAACACAACAAACTGGCTAGAACAAAAGGCCAATCCCCCCAACTAACACACAAAAGAACACTGCTATAGATTAGACTTTCAATATCATTATATCAGCAGTCCAGAGAAAAAACCATCATCAAGATTATCCCTTAGTCCCCTTCTTATGGGACCAAACAGTCATATCAAAATAAGACAAGGATATTTTGGAAGATTTACCTTTAACCGTGATTCATCCTTCTTCCACTTTAGCAGCCTCATCCTGCTAGCATAAGGAATCCAAAACTGAATTCCTAGAAACTAGTAAGGGTCTAGCACATTACATAGGTTTAGACGATGGGGAACCAAAACCCAGAACACACTTAGAACAAAAAATTGTGAAAGAGGAAGTAACAATAGGACCATCAGAACCCACAATAGCTAACACACCAGCAGAAAACCTGGAACCATCCAATAAAGAACTTTCAGAAATAGTACTAGTAGGGCTAGAAGAATAAAAAACTGGAACATGGTTTGAATCATCAAGGGAACACCCAAGATCATCGTATCAACAACATGACTAACACCAGGTTAAGATCGTCGTTCAAGGTTTACATCATAGCTTGGTTTTTCATCATCTAAACTTTTTGATTCCTTTTGTTATAGGTTCTCACAAAGTTCTGATCTCATCTTCTTGGCTTTATTTAGTTGATCTTTGAACCTTGTAATAAATTCTTCAGCCTCTCTTAATTCTCTTTTAGTCTGGTCCAAATCTTCAAGTGTTACCATAAGATACTTTTGCATATTGGATTCCATCGTTCCTTCATAGATCACCCTCAAGTTGTTAGGCTTCCTTTAAGGGACCTAGGCTATGATACCAATTGTTAATATGAAGGAATACTGAGAGGGGGGTGAATCAGTGTTCTATAATTTTATAACTTTTAACAATAATATTATGAACTTTCTCTTGAAACAACTTTTGAGTTTACGAAGGCTTGCAACACATAGTGATATTTAACCTTGAAATGTAAGTATGCAGAAACATAAAATATTAATCTATCATATCCACCCAACACATCAAAACATAAGCATATTTATCATGGAAAACCTTGTTAGGGAAATAAATGGTGGGGATTACACCCAAAAATACTATACTCAGTAGAAATAAAGTCTTACATATCGATATAGGGATTGCACATGCAATCAGGCTCACTGCCTAGAGCTCATTGCTAAAAGCAGAATGCCTTGGGCTACAATCCTAAGGAAGACTCGTTTTCTTAAAAAATGATCACTACAATTATTTTATATTTTTGAACTTCCAAACTAACATCTACTAATGTCATATTATAGTTCCATGTAAAATCAAATGTTGATGTGATCCAAAACCCAAAACAGACTGCCCTGTTAGTTTATTCTTTACTATCAAAATATCAAACCTTGTAGAACTATATCGAGTTCTATCAGAACACTATATGCTATGTTCATCAAACTTCAAATAATCTCAAAAATTATTTTCCACACTTACAAAAACCCTAATAAATTCATTATATATGCCTGCACCATTGGATTTGATCAAACAAGTCAACGCTCCCTAAAATATTCTTGGGAAAAATAAAAATTTTTTGGTCAAGTCGACTTCAGCCTTAATTCATCATGTTACCCTCCAACAAAAACCAAAATAGGTGGCTAACTATGTCAGCTAAACACTTGAATTATCAAAGTTAGCGCCAATCATAATTTCCAATGTGCACGCAAGGACTTATCATCACGTTGACCTGAGATAATATTAATTGTTTAAGAATGCCTTCTCAGATCTTCATAACTTATTTTAATCTTGTCATCATAGCTTAAAATTCCATGAGAAGCATTTTTACACCTCCCTTATACTTCCCCTAGATGCACGCTACAAAAATTTCCTTTGGAGATCTCATGAGACCTTTCTGTGTATCCTACCAGTATACCCTATTCTTCAGTCTAGACTTAGTTAGATCTTCAAATGAATTTTGGTACGGGATCCAAATATATCATGCATGTTTTTACCATGTCTAAACATAATTTAGTTTCCATAAATGACAACATTTACTAAAAAAATTATTTCTATGAAGTGTCTCTTGCCACAAGGAAAATCTCAAGAGGTAGGCCTGTTATGGCTAAAATAAATGCACTACTTTGAAATTAAATTAGGTTGAGCTATTTCTTGTATTTTGATCACCTAAAAGGTGAGAGCGTGTCTCTACTATCTTTATTCTCCAAACATAAGGAGAACGCAATTCATTTTTGGACCTTATCTAACTAAGTGGGATTCTTGATAGGTTTTGCATTTTGATCACCAAGATAGGAGAGAAAATAGGCCTACTACCTCAAATCCACAAAACAAGAAGATATCTTAATTATTATATGTGTCTAAAATCAAATTTTCAAAAGGAAAGAAATGAAACACAAAGATTGAGAGTTTAAGTATTGTGTACCTTTGACAAGTTTTACATATTTTTAAAATTTTTATCATTTTAATTTACCTTGGCGATAGTTCCAGCTCCTTAGCATCCTCATAAAGTACTTAAAAATTAGTCTAATATACACAATTTGAGATTAATGAATTCACATATAATAAATTTGAATGGAAATTCACAAAGGATAAGCATCAAAGTTAATAGCTACTCCATATCCAGCTTAATATATGTTGATGATACTCACATATCAATTGAAATATTTACCTTTCTCACCAAGTGTTTTCATATCATTTTCCCATTGTATCTTATTTGCATATGCATTTTCTTTATTTATCTCCTTTTGAGCATAATATCCTAGTTTTCATCGTATGGCCTTCATCAATTTGATCTCCCTAGTCATCTGCAAGTAATCAAAACATAAATTAGTCTTCAAATTATCAAATTATATATAACAAATTCCAAATGTCCCATAACAAAAACCAAATCCTAATAAACAAAGACCGAATGCTAAGAAACATATATTGAATGATATGAAACAAGAACCAAATGCTACATAACATAGACCGTATGCTACAGAACAGAGACCGTATGCTATGAAACATAAACTAGATGCTATGAAACAAAAACTAGATGCTATGAAAGAAGTTCTAAATGAAATACAATAGAGTCCAAGTGAGATACAACATAGACCAAATTTGAGGTTCTTTTGACCATATGCAAACTTCTTCAGACTATATGAGAACTTCTTTGGATTGGATGCAAACTTATTTATTCTAGTAGCAAACTTATTTATTCTAGATGCACACTTCTGCTAGTTTCTGAGAATTTGTAATGTCAATTATACAAACACTTAGAGGAAAGATGTTATAATGTAGGAACCTTGTCCTTTTATGAATGATTTTCTTCAATTTGATCCCCTTAGCCATCTAAAAGTCATCAAAACATCAATTAGTCTTCAAATTATCGAATTATGTAACAAATTTTCAATGTTTCATAATAGAGACCAAATGAGATGAAACAAAGACCAAATAAGATACAATAAAAATAGTATGAGATACTACAGAGTCCAAATGAGATACGACAAAATTCAAATGCAACTCCCTTTTAACCAAATGCAAACTTCTTTATATTGTATGCAAATTTATTTTGTCCAGATGTGAATTTCTTCTAATCCAATGCGAATCACTTTGTTCTAAATGTGAATTTTTATCAATTTACAAGAATCAACAAGGTCAATTCTACAAAAAAAAATTTAAAAATGATGTCAAAATGTAGGGTGTCAGGTCCCATGGTGAGCGTCATTTGTGTGTGTGTGATTTGAGTATTACAAACCTTCATAAAATATTATTATGATCAATCAATTCAACTAGATTAAATAGCTAAAACAATTAAATCAAAGATCATGAGCATTTTATGGCTCTCTAATTCTAGGGACTTGATAGATGCTCTCAGCTGCAAGTTAGATTCAAGTGACAACCTAGAAAACAAGAATATGATATGATATGAGATGCAAACTCTACTCTAAATGATCAAATTACTATGATGCAAAGCCATTTTCCATTATGACCTTACTCTAAATCATGAATCTAATTACAATTGTCTATAATAACAATGATCTCAATGATAGATGCACAAACTAGCATTATGATGATACTCTAAAATGAATGTGGATGATTTTACTCTAATTATGCATCATATTTAAACATTTTCCCAAGGTGTAGGGGGTGAACTAGATTAACCCTAATTAAGGTATAGTTTATGTTAAGTTGAATGATGTGTCCACTTTGAGTGGACAAGATTCTCCCTCAATATTGAATGGTCAAGATAGAAAAACATGTTGGTGATCCATGTGCTTTCATTCCTCCTTTCCCAATGGTTCAATTAATTTTTGTCATGTAGAGGTAGGTGAAATTTTTTAGGAGGATTTAATTAAAATCAATTAATTAAATTATCAATGTATGATTTATGAATGTATTGGATTTAATTAATTAATAAACTATGTAATTAAATGATTAATTTAATAACATAATTAATTAATTTTGATTTAATTACTCCAAGTTACTTAAATTTAATTATGTTTGCTTGTTGACTATTTTTAGGCATATACAATATCCAATATAGTTATACATGCTTCCTGAAAGCCAAATGGATGTCGAATGTCACATATAATATACAAAATATATATCCAAAAAAGCCATATAACCATACAAAAATGTCCCTAATGTAGTCATTTCCCGCAAGGATAAGAAAAAAAATCACAAGATTCCTTTGAATATGGGTGGATGGAGATGCATACGATATTGGAGTCTTCCAAGTATGCTCACTTGTCCTCCTCTCTACACTCCTGTATAGCTCCACTTGATAAAATCAAAAGTATAAATATCAATAACTGATATACATCAAAATTAAATTTTAGAGTGATATACAATAGAATATTCAATTACCACTAGAAAATAGTCCTTGTGTTCATCCATGAGAGGGGCGTGCTAATGATATGGAGTTAGAAGCCCCTGCAAAAATAATAAAAATAACAATTAAACTACATACATGACTTTCATTAAAAATTTCAATATAAACCATTAAAAAAACAAATAAAATTTACTAATCTCTTTCATACCTCATTGAATGCTTCAAAAATTGCTATAGCTACAACAACCCCACAATCCAATGAGTCACAAACACCAAGAGGAGCTTCTGATGTCAATAGTTGAAAATGAAACAAGAGTATTTTGTATTTTATCAAGAATACCTAAAAAACTTTTACAACACCACTAAGGAATAAATGATAATTTTTTGAAAGTACCACAATGTCCTTCACTGCATGGTATAAACATCGAAGGTCCACCAAAAAAATAATGCACATGCATTGTGATTTATGATACAATCATTCATATAATTATATACTACTCACATGTAATAATTATAATCATTTATTAGATAATACCTTTGGACTTGACAATGTCATGAAAAAGGAGCTGTTGGAAAAGATCATTTCCATGACCACTTTAACCCTAGATTTTGATCATAATCATTCTACTAATTTAGTTATTTATTTATTTATAAATTAAATATAATTAAATAAACTAAATGAACTCACAAATAATTACCTTTGTATCAATGTTGAATGTTTCATTGAGAAATTCATCAGTCGTGACTCTATCATCTGTCACTACATGTCCACTATCGCCACCACCATATGTGCACAGAGCTCCACATGATTGATAAAAAGAGGGTGAAACTTGATCCCTTGAAGACTCAACCATATCACTCTATACTAGATGACTCACACACTGTATGAGGGTCTGAGTGAGTGTGCTAATGGAGCTTAGTGTCTCCTCCTCAACAGTATCCTTCTCAATGAAAGAAATGGTGACATGTTCTATGTGAGGTCTAGCAATGGGTCTCTGGACTATGTTAGGGTCACATTGTTCCCCTGGTCTATCATGTGAGGACCCCCACCTCTACCCTAAAATTCTAAAAAAATAAAATATTCCAAAACCTCATTGAGGACAAACTCACAATAGAGTTTCCTTAAAAAGCACAGTGGAACCTCGTGATTATTACAAGGAGGATTGTCAAAAATCATCCACCATCTATGACAAAAATTATTTTTAATCTCTTCACGGTGGCACCAATGGATGGGGAACCTCCTACAATTAACATTAAGAGGTGCATCCATTCTAGGATTTGTAAAGAGAACACAAATGTCAACTTTGTTTATTTTTTTCATTTTTACATCCTCATATGATGATTTATCTACATAATATTTTTTTTGTTCCTCTCTTTTGTTTGACCAGAAATTAATTTTTACACTAATTGCACCTACATGGGTCAAGATTGATTGCAATGAATCTGTAAGTGATCCCCTATCATAATTTATACTAGTAGATTCTTTCAACCTTCAAATCAAAGTCGCTAATTGATTTTTTTTTTTCTATTTGGGTTTTTCAGATTTTTGTGCATGCCTTTGGGATGTCTATGGATTCATATATGGAGGAGGTTCAAATACATTTTCTTGGTGAACTTATTTATGAAGAGGTGTCTCATGGTTTTGTTGAGGTGGATTAATATCTGCTGGAAATTAAAATATGAATAAAATTGGGCTTCCAATATCGTGTGCATCATTCTAAAACTCAAAAATCTTTCTCTTACTCATGGTTGCAAACAAAAAAATGGGGGTTTGAAATGGGATTTAGAAATTATATAATATTTTATATATGGTACACATCATAAAGTCTTGTTGTTCCCAAGACTTAATATAGGCACACCAAACCATAAGGTGTGTTCCATATAGAATATGGTGCACCCCATACCCTTTTTGGGGGACCAAAAAAGTGAGTGGCAAATTTTTAGTCCCTCATCTTTGTGCACTTATCCCATAATGATGAATCTTTTACATTGCATGCTTTATTTACTTATACATTCCATGATAATGTTATACCAGGGTAAAAGCACAATAAATTGTCACCCTTTTACAAAGTAAAAGGTTAATAGCACCAAAATTGTAAAACTTCAAGGGCATAAAAGTCACACTTCTGTTGAAAATTTGAAGATGATGTAAATAGATGAAATGTGTGAAATAGGATGAATTATATGCCTATAATTTTTTTTTTTTAAATGGAACCAAAATAAATATGTTTTTTGAAATTTATAGGTCTATTTTTCATTTCCTAAAAAATATAATAAATCAGGGAGTTTACTTCCGACCAAATCATTATAAGTAAAATATTGTTTGTTCCTCCAATTTCATAATATGTTTTAGATGACATGTATAGCTAGTGCAAAAAAAAGAAAGAAGTGTTTTTGATGTATAGTTTGTCTGTTATAAGTATTCAAAGTTGAACTTAGTTGAAATCAACAGTTTTTGTCTCCCGTCATTTTCCCCTATCAAAACTATACCAAAAACTAAATAAATTGCATATTATTGAAGATGAATCTCTTCTCTAGTGTTATCTAAGATTTTAAAAAAATTTAGAATTGATTAAGAATTTTTTATATTATCTGAATCAACGACTTCTCAAAACTTTAATAATGTACATGAAGTTTTTAGCAAAAAATTTCAACATTTTGTAGTCGAAACAATATAAAATTTTATGTCAAGAATCGTAGTTCTGAGATCTAGAAAAGGGTACGTTTATTTTTTTGGTATTTTCTAGTGCAAGCATAGAAAAGAACAACAAAAGTGCAAACTTATGGATTTGATGTGTTTTTGGAGGTTTGGCTGCCAACATGGCATGCCACCTAGGTATACTCGGTCGAGTAGGAATTGTCTGAGTCCGACTAGGCCGAGTACCCTTAGTGGTCAGCCACCCGTGAGCGGTCGTGTGGGCGACCCGCCCTTTCAAAGAGAAGGGAATATATAAAAAAAAATAAAAAAAATAATATCATTTGCGAATTTGAATCCTTATTTAAGAGTATAAGGGTTTTTGAAGCTAGAAGGCATTTTTTTGAGGAAGCTAAAAAGGCATTTTGTGACTGGAGGAGTGTGACTTGGCAATTTTTTTAATCAAGAAAGATTAAAGCAAAAAAAATTCTTGCTTCTATTTGAGAAATGGGAAATAAAAGGACTAGAACAAGGAAATATGATCATAAAAGGGATGACCAAATGAAAGGTCTTACCAAACTTATTGAAGAGCAACCAGTCAATGTTGAAGAATAACCTATCGATGTTGAAGAAGGTGCAACTCAACTAGGGGAGGATATTGGTAGTAGTCGAGGTATACATATTTATCCTACAATGCAAAATTTGATGTAGATGAATGAGGAATCACTTGTCAGTCAAATTGCACATGTGGAATGAATATTTTGAGGATAAAACTTTGGTGCGAAAAGCATAATTGTTTGCAAAGTTAATCAGGAAAAGAGAAATTACTCCGGTTTTGGAGATGTTGAATGTTGATAATAGGAAAATTGTAGGAGGTCAAGTAAAAGAAACAATAATTGAAAATTTATAAGATGCATTGAATGTTGTTAACATGACAGATCATGGAGGATCTAATTCAAATGTTGCTAGAAGAGCGTTGATAACTATGATTTCCAGTAAGAGATTGACACAGAAATCAAGTTTGAGAAGTTTCTGATTTACTCAAGGTATCTCAAAGAACTATTCAGAGATATATTAGGAAGAGAAATGTGTTGGATATGAATATTGAAAAGAATTGGGTACAGATTTGTAGAGTTCCTCGAAAAGACAATTTTTTTGAAGATGTAAGAAGATGGATCATTGAATTTTGGACCAACCACTCTTGTGTTTCTTCCAATAGAAGGGACAGTACTATACAAATGAAAGATGAAGAGACTGGTATGAAGATTTCACATCCAAAACATTTTGTCATTACTACACAAAGTAAACTATTTGAAACATTCAAACAAGAATTTTCAAATGTGAAAATAGGTCAGAGAATGTTTGAGATGTTGTGCCCTTGCTTCGTACGCATAAATAAGGTTCGTGAAACATGTTGTTGTCAAAATCATGTTGAGTTTCACTTATACTTGCAACCACATAAAAAGGTTATGGCAGTACTTAATATAGATATGGTTCCTGGAAGTACAACACAATTTGTGAAATCTATTTTATGTGATAAGTTAGAAGACTCAGACGAATTCAATGTCCAATGTATAAAAAATGAATGCAAAGATTGTGGAAATTTATATAAATTTCCATTACAATTTGATAATATTGATGTTACAACACCAGTCCAGTGGAAGAGATTTGAATATGAGAAATACAAAACAAAGACAGGACAAGAATAAAAAACATTTGCATTGAAAGAGAGTGAATTACTATACCTTCAATTCATGGACAGATTTAGATCTATGATTTATACACATATCCAACATTGTCATGGTGCACGATAGCAAGTTAAATAGTTTCGTGATTCCAAAAATTATTTTCCACCTGGTTGTATTCTTTCATTTGTAGATCTTACGGAGAACTATACATTTTCTCCTCAAACAGAGCTCCAAAGTCAATATTATAATTCTGATCAAGTTGCAATATTTTTCCATGTGACCTATAGACATGCACAATTCAATTTGGATGAGATAGAAAGTATAGATAAAAATGAATGCATTATCATCAAGGAGGTTCATTTCTATATCAGTGATGATAAGGTTCATGATAGGAGTTATGTGGCTCATTGTTTCAGCATGTTTTTCTACAATCTTGTGAGTGGTGGCATAAATGCTTCACAACACTAGATCTGGTCTGATGGGTGTGCAGGTAAGTAAACTTGAATTAAATTTTCTTTTAGTATTTCAATTATATTAGATCTATTGTTAAATTATATATATAAAGTGTTTTAAATTTTTTACACATGATTGTGCAGGTCAATTTAAGTCTGCAAAAGCCTTTAATTGGTTAGTCATGCAAAATGTTAGACACAAGATAGAAAATGTAAAGAAAATTGTTGAATTGTGTTGAAGTCATTTCGCTACTTGAGACACAAAACACAACAAACGTTACTTTTGGGAAGTCATATGTATTTAAAATTTTCATTTTTCAAACTCAAATTCTCAAATTTAAATTATCTCTAGGGTACATGCATTTCACATTTTTCATAATTGAACTGAGCTGATCTGACTTCAAAATTTATTTAAAATTTATAATTTGTCTAGATATCAATTGATCCAATCCTTACAATTATAAATCAATTGTTGGAATTAGAATTTTACATCAAGTGATGACTACAGGACAACACAAGCCTCCACTAATTCAACTAAGAGATAAATCATAGTTTTGTGAATATTGTGTTAACAACAACACAATTAGTCAATGTGTTAATATTACAAATGGATGTTTCACAATGGGATCGGAAAGAGTTAATCAGAATGCCTCCTTATGAAGATGGTGACAATGACATAGACATCCATGATCCTATATATTCAGTTGGTTATGAATGAGTTTTTGATTTAGTTGTTACAGGTGCGTGCTGACATACATGTACGTGTGTGTGTGTGTGTGTGTATATATATTTATTAGGTTTTTATTTATAGTTTATAATATACATATATAATTGTACATGTGATATTTTTGTTGTGGTTGCAGATCCTGAGAATGCAGAAGGTGTAGATTATTATCTACTAAGATGCACCAAAGAAAAATACAAGTTGGTGGAAGAAATTGTTGATGGTGATGGACAACAATATCCAACTGGTTCAGTTGTTATTGAAGGCACCTATTATCAACAAGATAAGATCGACAAAAATGGAGTTCAATTTATTGAATACATGTGTGGACAAAGAGTTCTACATTATAGTCACTTGGTTATAGCGACAAAACTGCAGTTTGGGACTATTCCAAAAAAAAGGACGTGGAAACCAAAAGTGGAAGTTGACTATTGAAGAACATGAAAACTTTTGGAGATAATAAAGGATAGAGAGGATCCAGAGTACATGTATCAGGAGCTATAAATTATTTGAAATTCATGATATTAGATTGAATTTATATTGATTCTATTGAATTTTAATGGATTAGACCTTGAGGAACTTGATTCTTTTTTCAATTTCAATTAGATTAGATTGATTTTATATATCTATATATTGATAAAAGATTGTTTGGAATTATTTATGATTAGATTTTGAATTAATTTGATAGATTGATCTTTTAAATCGATTTTAAATTATGTTTAAGTTTTAAGTTAAATTAGAAATAGAATATAAAATATCTCAAGAGATTACTTAGATTGATTAGGTATGTTGATCTTCTATCTATTGTATTTATATCAAATTAGGTTTAGAATTATTTTCAAGTTCTAGAAATTGATTAAATCTATTGATTAGGTAAATTGAAATTTAATTTTGATTAGACCTTGAACTTGATACTTTTAAATCAATTGATTAGATTAGATTGATTTTAAATCAATTTTAAAGTTTGTTTAAGTTTGAAGTTTGATTGATTATATATTGGTTCTGGTTATATACTAGATTGGTACTTTAAATTTTGATTAGACCTTGAACACTACTTTTAAATCAATTAATTAGACAAAAGATTGATTTTAAATCAATTTTAAAGTTTGTTTAAGTTTGAAGTTAGATTGATTATATATATAGAAACACACACACACACACACACACACACACACACACACAGAGATTCTGGTTAGATACTAGATTGGTACTTTAAATTTTGATTAGACCTTGAACACTACTTTTAAATCAATTGATTAGACTAAAGATTGAGTTTAAATTTTTTTTAAGTTTGAAGTTAGATTGATTATATATATTGATTTTGGTTATATACTAGATTGGTACTTTAAATTTTGTTTGGACCTTGAACAATACTTTTTAATCAATTGTTTAGACTAAAGATTAATTTTAAATTGATTTTAAAGTTTGTTTAAGTTTGAAGTTAGATTGATTATATAAAAGATCACTTGATTACTTATATTGAAAATTTGTAATTTTCTCTAGGATTAGATCTATACTACATGATCATCAAGTATCAATTTAAACATCAATTTGTCACATACATACATATATATAAGATCGTGCAAACATGAATGTGGATACATATAGAAACGTAAAATGAAAATAAAACATGTGTACATCAATGTAAATGTCTATATCAAGGTAAAACACATGTGCATGGATCAACAGGCTCCTCTAAATCTCCATATGTAGTGGCCATCGTAGTGTCATGTACTTGGTTCAAATATATATATATATATATATATATATATATATATATATATATATATATATATAATAATTACTTGATTTTTCTTGAATCTTGAAGTTAAATGGTTTCAAGTGTACCTGGTATAATCCACGTCCAATGTTAGATAACTCAGAAGAACGTAAGGACACTGCATCAGGATCAATGGCCTCATCCATAATAAAATATGAGAATCCAATGTGAAATCGTGAGGTCGTAGGTGTCTGATGTAGGGGAGCCTGTGTATGTTTTCAAAGTTGTGTAAGATCATTTACACTCTCTTGTGGACCTGTAGGATATATCTAAACATCCTCCTGTCTAGAGGTACCTACCTCTGCATCTCCTCATCCCCAACTTCTGCATGTGGAGGATCTCGCCTGTTCTCCTAGAACAAATGTAGGAATATCACACAGAGGAACCCCATGTGTCATAGAAATGTGTTGGTAAGATGTCAAGAGATCACTGACTAAAATGGAGCTCATGTCACACAGATGATCCTCTGGTAGTCATGATATCCCATATGGAGTGGGAAAATCAAATCGGATGTAAGGATCATAAAATGGACTAGAAGGATCAATGCATGTGCTTGTCTAGGATATGAGCATGTACCTACCCACACAATCAGATGACAACTCATCAACCTGAGTCACGATGGTGGAAATGTTAGAAAACATATCTACATGTGCATCCTCAGCTACAACCTGTCTAGCTCCAGTGTAGGTCTCCAAACCTTCTATAAGTACCAAAAGGTTTTGACCCACCAACGCCCTCTTACTAAGGGGTTGTGGTGCATCAGGCCATCTACACTTATCCTAATATCTCCCCCGACTCTGATCAGCATGTGGAGGTAAATCTGTGTAATCAATATCATAACCTAAATGGAGCTCTACAAACAATTGTTTGTGGGAAATATAGTGGCATCATCCCTTTGGGGACACATATGATGGGTCGCCAACCATCCCAGATATATAAAAGGGCATACTAAGTCATTTATACATTTTTTGACCCTATATGTTCTAACCACATTCTTATCTATGTAATGGGTCCCAAACATGTTCTTAACCTGAGTAATAGAAACATCTAAATCAATTTTCCTCCAACCCATAGTACTTGTCACAATGCTAGAGAGGCTCTGGTAAAAAGCATCAATAGATGTATCATCATATGTGGATTGTATAATTCAGCCTTCTAAATCATACTCGTCAACTTAGTGCGAATGGAAGTCAATTTCTCCCTATTAGGGAGGATAGCACTATTTTGCAATGTCCTCTCTAGCGCAGCTAGAGTGACGTGCATCCTCAAGATAGTATCTTGTCTACGACTATCTTGACTATGTGAGATATCATGGCAGCCTGAGGATGCTTGTGAGGTTTGAAAAAGAACATGTGTGTGTGTGTTGAAAAAGAACATGTTTAAATTTAAAAATTAAAAACTATCTATGTACATATTTAAATTAAACAAATTCAATTTACTTCTTCAACATGCAACATTTTTTCAAACAAAAGTTCATAAATTTTAAACAAGTCAAAATGCATAACATAAATAGACATAATTTAACATACATGTCCATCTGAACAAAAATATCCATCCATTACATCCCCTAATCATAAATATATCAAAAAGAAGATTCCATACATAACTTAAGTAATTTTAAGACTTCAATAAATACAAATTGATTAGCCTAAATTAACTCTACAGAGAATTTACAATTATGAAACTTTAATTACATCAAACAACCTAGTACAAGACTTAGGGTTTTGTTATGTGCTAATTTTGAAAGTTGTACATAATGAGAATGTAGAATGATCAAGTTGTGACAAAAATATTTTGTCGTGTTCTCTTAATAATATTCATGTTTCCTAAATTAATTCCCTGTAACGATTGCTTCGGATGACTAAAGACTAACTCATTCAAAAAATAAAATTTATGCTTCTAGTTTACGTTTTGGATAAATTATATGTTTTTAGGCTTAAGTTTACGTGTAAATGTTTGAAACTTTTGGGTAAACTATTTATTTTTAGGTTTAAGTTTGGGTTTGCGTTTAAATTTGGGTTTGTGTTTATGTTTCAAAATTTTGGGTAAATTATATGTTTTTAACATCAATAATATGGCCTAAAAACATTTATTGCTTGAAAATGAAGAAAAAATCAATATATTACAATGCTAAGTAAATATATATATATACAGAAAAAAACAATTGGGGACCTACCTCAAACTCGGTCGAGTTTCCTCTCCTAGCCCCTCAATCGCAATCGTAGCCCCTCATTTGCCCCTCAATGTGCAAATGAGGGGCTTGCGGCTCTTTTTTGGGTATTTAAATAACTTGAGTTATCAAAGTTAGTGCCAATCATAATTTCCAATGTGCACGCAAGGAATTATCATCATGTTGACCTGAGATAATATTAATTGTTTAAGAATGCTTTCTCAGATCTTCATAACTTTTTTGAATCTTATCATCATACCTTAAAATTCCATGAGAAACATTTTTACTCCTCCCTTATACTCCTCCTAGATGCACACCACAAAACTTTCCTTTGGAGATCTCACGAGACCTTTCTGTGTATCCTTCTAGTATACCATGTTCTTCAGTCTGGACTTAGTTAGATCTTCAAATGACTTTTGGTAGGGGATCCAAATCTATCGTCCATGTTTATACCATGTCTAAACATCATTTAGTTTCCATAAATGACAACATTTACTAAAAAAATTCTTTCTATGAAGTGTCTCTTTCCACAAGGCAAATCTCAGGAGGCAGGCCTGTTATGGCTAAAATAAATGCACTACTTTGAAATTAAATTAGGTTGAGATATTTCTTGTATTTTGATCACCTAAAAGGTGAGAGCATATCTCTAATATCTTTATCCTCCAAACATAAGGAGAACACAATTCATTTTTGGACCTTATCTAACTAAGTGGGATTCTTGGTAGGTTTGTCATTTTGATCACCAAGATAGGTGAGAGAATAGGCCTACTACCTCAAATCCACAAAACAAGAAGATCTCTTAATTATTCTATGTGTCTGAAATCAAAATTTCAAAAGGAAAGAAATGAAACACAAAGATTTAGAGTTTAAGTATTGTGTACCTTTGACAAGTTTTGCATATTTTTGAGATTTTTATCATTTTACTTTACCTTGGTGATAGTTCCATCTCCTTATCATCCTCATAAAGTACTTAAAAATTAGTCTAATATACACAATTTGAGGTCAATGAATTCACATATAATCAAGTTGAATGGAAATTCACAAAGGATAAGCATCAAAGTTAATAGCTACTCCATATTCAGCTTAATATATGTTGATGATACTCACATATCGATTCAAAGCTTTACCTTTCTCACCAAGTGTTTTCATATAATTTTCCCATTGTATCTTATTTGTGTATGAATTTTCTTTATTTATCTCCTTTTGAGCATAATATCCTAGTTTTCATCGTATGGCCTTCATCAATTTGATCTCCCTAGTCATCTGCAAGTAATCAAAACATAAATTAGTCTGCAAATTATCAAATTATATATAACAAATTCCAAATGTACCATAACAGAAACCAAATGCTAATAAACAAAGACCGAATGCTGAGAAATAGATACTAAATGAGATGAAATAAGAACCAAATGCTACATAACATAGACTGTATGCTATAGAATAGAGACTGTATGCTACGAAACAAAAAATAGATGTTATGAAAGAAGTTATAAATGAAATACAATAAAGTCCAAGTGAGATACAACATAGACCAAATGTGAGGCTCTTTTGACCATATGCAAAATTCTTCAGACTATATGAGAACTTGTTTGGATTGGATGCAAACTTATTTATTCTAGTAGCAAACTTATTTATTCTAGATGCACACTTCTGCTAGTTTCTGAGAATTTTTAATGTCAATTCTACAAACACTTAGAGGAAATATGTTATAATGTAGGAACCTTGACCTTTTATGAATGATTTTCTTCAATTTGATCCCCTTAGTCATCCGCAAGTCATCAAAATATCAATTAGTCTTCAAATTATCGAATTATGTAACAAATTTTAAATGTTTCATAATAGACACCAAATGAGATGCAACAAAGACCAAATAAGATACAATAAAAATTTTATGAGATACTACAGAGTCCAAATGAGATATGACAAAATTCAAATGTGATTCCCTTTTAACCAAATGCAAACTTATTTATATTGTATGCAAATTCATTTTGTCCAGATGCGAATTTATTCTAATCCAATGCGAATCACTTTGTTCTAAATGTGAATTTTTATCAGTTTCCAAGAATCAACAATGTCAATTCTGCAAAAAAAACTTTAAAAATGATGTTAGAATATAGGGTTTCAGGTCCTATGGTGAGCATCATTTGTGTGTGTGTGATTTGAGTATCACAAACCTTCATAAAACATTAATATGGTCAATCAATTCAACTAGATAAACTAGCTAAAACAATTAAATGAAAGATCATGAGCATTTTATGCCTCTCTAATTCTAGGGACTTTATAGAAGCTCTTAGCTGCAAGTTAGATTCAAGTGAAAACCTAGAAAACAAGAATATGATATGATATGAGATGCAAACTCTACTCTAAATGATCAAATTACTATGATGCAAAGCCATTTTCTATTATTACCTTACTCTAAATCATGAGTCTAATTACAATTGTCTAAAATAACTAAAGGCATTATATTTTTCCATTATTATATACAAGGAAAAACATGATCTACATCATCAGTTTGTACTACACCGACAGATAGGGCACAACACTACCTGACGCCAAGGTTACCCGATACTACAAAGTACAAAGCATCTCAACAAACACTATTCATTGTTACCCATTGACAAAAAGGATAAAAGAGCCCAATGAGTAACAATAGTGAAACCCGAAGACACAGTCAAAGAGAGGAACCCAACAGATGAAGGGAACCCAATGATTATTTCAATGAAGGAACAACAACAGCCTTTCAGTTCAACCCGACAACCAAGAACCGACAGTCAGTTACATCCCGCAAAAAGTGGATCTAACTTTCCATGTCAGATAAAACACTGAAGTTATATATTTTGCTTCTTGATTTGTTTTAAATCCATTATGTGTGGAGGAAGCAATGTAATTATTATTATTTAATTAGTTTAACTACTTTAAAACATGCAAACTAAAAGATCAAGGTCAAGTTGTATACCTTGGATCTAGAGTTAACTTTGTAATGCGTGATTCTAGAATAGGTCAAATACTTGTATAAATAGATGCTCAATCTATTGTGAACATGTTGTTGTTCGATGATGATTTTAGCCACTGAGAGCATCTAAGGACCAGACAAGAGATTTCATGCAGAAGGATACAAAAGAATCAATTCATTTTTCAAGAACAGAGCACAGGCTACCAACGAGCAGAGAAAGGTATTAATCAATCACTATAGGTGATATTCATATTATGAGAGCTTTAATGGATCTATGATCAGCAATTATAGATTGCATATAGTCTGGTCAAACATATGTACTCATTCTAACAAGTGTAGTACACTTAAGAAATCCTTTCAATAAAGGTGGAACTAACAATCCTATTGTAAATCTCTTAACCGAGTGCACACTTAAATCAGTGTTGCTAAAGCTTTTAACAGAGTAGATCTTAATCGGTCTCCACTTTAATACTCCTAATAGGGTAGATCATCAGAAGTGATCAATTATAAGCCTTTACCTGCTCCCTTCCATTCTGCAGATAGTGAATTTTTGTGGGTGCCATCCCCACCGCATATTTTACTTCCTAATAGGAGTTTTCTATGATATCATATCTTGTGTTATGTGTTTATTAATTTCATGAATGTTGCAAAAAATTAAAGATTATGAATTAATATTACATGCATAAGAAAGAACATAAAAAATGGTCAGTAATACAGAAAAGAATGATTACTAATGATGAAAGGTGAAAAGAGTTAAAAGTTTTAGAGGTACTGATTCACCCCTCCCCTCTCAGTACTACTTCCCATTAATCCCAATAATTGGTATCAGAGCTAAGTGTCTTCTTGGAAAGCTTAAAGGCTTAAGAGAAAAGATCTTACAATGGAGAAGTACAAACTTCAAGATCAAATACAATTAATGCATCTTCAAGAAGAAGAGATTCCATATTTCCTTGAATCTTCAGGATCAAATACAAGTAATGCATAAGATACATTAGAATAGAACATCACAAAACTAAAGGAGAGCAATCAACATCTGATAGAGAAAATAAAGATGTTGCATATCGATCAAGAGACCTAGATGGTAAGAATGATTGATGTGATGAGTTCTGCTAGATAAGCTGAAACAGAGAGAACACTAGCTATTGATGATAGAAGGAAGATTTCAGAGAAACTATAATAAAAGGAGTTAGAAATTCAAAGACATGTTGAGCATCAACATAAGATCACAAATCAAATTATTCTTATGAGTCAAGAAGAAAACAGAATGAATATAGAACTCATTGAAAGAGTACAGGCTATCGGTGAACTAAGAGAAGAGAATGAAAAACTAAAGTATGAGGTTAGAGTTCAGCAACAACATAATGAAATTATCAGAACGGCTGAAGAAAGCAATAAAAGAATGGATGATCCTCTTGAAGGACAATGAAGAGTCAACAACAACAACGGTCTAGGCTTTACCAAAAATGGAGAATCATCAAATCAAGCCAATCCAAAGAATGTCTATGAAAATCCAAGACCAAGAAATCTGACATGCAAACACTATGGAAAGCAAGGCCACACATCAAATATGTGCAGAGGTAAATGAAAGGTATTCCTAAATATACATCTTCATTCATAGGATTCTGTTATAAATGTAACAAGAAAGGACATAAAGCATATGAATGCAAGTCTAAGATGGATCAACCAAAGAAGGAAACCTACATGGGCAAATATTGTCCTACATGCAAGATGAATGGGAACACAACTGATGAATGTTGGAAAAAGAAAAGGCAAGCATGGAAGCCTAAAGGTCAAGAAACTCCCTATCAACCAAAGAGAATTGGTAATCAATATGTATGGGACTACAATACATAGAAAAATTGTACAATATGTGGTAGATATGGTCACATTGCTACAAAATGCATGAGAGCTTGGACCAAAAGGTCTGGAGGCTGGAAAAACCTTGGAATGGCATGCTTACACTAACATAAAGTTGGTCATCTCAAGAAATATTGCAAAGACCAAATGATAAAGACAAGCACATATCCCAATGGAAACACCATTGAAGATATCCAGAGGGAAAGAGACAAAATGTGGAGAAAAGCTTCAAGCAATGATGAAGCTTGACCAAGAAATGAAAATGGTGACACCCCATCCAATGGATCCGGTGATGTCACCACCCCCACTTAAGTTGAACAAGTAAGTATGGAACTGCACTACACCAAGTCATATTTTTCATCAGTTCCATTATACTAAATGATACATAGTCAAAATCTGCATAAATAAAGATGCATATTATGTCACTTGTTACAATTCTAAGAAATCAACCCCGTCAGTAAACACATACCAAAAATCATCGGTGAACATAAAGGATGAGTTGTCTACACTTACCGAGAATTGTCAATCATCACATAAAATGGCTAAAGTTGCTAATGTAACCCGACACCTGTCGGTAAGGAAGAAAAGTTATAAAGTTGTATTGACACAATACTGATATCCATCGGTAAAAGAAAAATTGTTAGCAGCTATCCAGAGCATCCTGACAACATTGATGATGATTTTTAAATTCTTCCCAACGAACTCCATCTTTATGACCCGACGAGTCGTTGAGCATTTATGACAGACTTAGGGAAAAAGTCTATAAATACTTGATGGGAGCACTTCATTTTGCACCTGTGATTTGAAGAGAAAAAGTAGAGTGAAACTAGAGAGATAAAAGATTAGATAGCAGAGCTACCACGACTCGATCTAGCACACAGCAAATAGATCATTCACCAGTATCACAGATTGAAGTAAGTACCAAGGGCACCGAAGAACTCTGTCGTTATTTTTAAGAAAGCCCTAAATTTTCAAGAAAGCCCTAAATTTGAAAAATGATGGTAACCACTTCAAGAACTGTAAAGATCAAGAATGATCAGAATAATATGGTTAGGTTGATAAAGAATAGCACCTGTGTGGAGCCCAAATACAAGATATTTCTGGAGATTGCATCACAACCCGATGAATTTGATGTATTCTCTAAGAATTCACCTAGAGTTTTTCTAATAGAGGATGTAAAGTCCTTCATTCACTGGAAGATCGCTTAAATAGGTGATCTGGAGATGGATGAAGCTTACAAGAAGCTTTGTGATGCAGAAGGAAACCTAAAATATGAGCATAACCATCTGCAAGTGAAGGAAATAAAAAATTCCCTAGATTTCCCGAGGGACTTCAAAACCGACTGGATTAGGTTGGTACTTAGCAAAATGCATGATCAGAAGCTATGGCTAGATCAACCTAAGAAAATTACTAAGGATGTCCTTCATGCTATCACTGGTTATCCAATAACCGACAAGCACAAGGCACATAGGCATCCCTCCAGACCAGAAGTTGAAAAGCTTACAAAAGCTATGTGGGATAACAGAGGCCTTAAGGTTAACACCATCACCGATGAAGAACTGAGATTCGGTGCATGTGTAATTGGGTACAAGATATTCCAAGCAAGCAGGCTTAACAAAATTTCATCTACAGTAGTAAGCACAGCTTACAAGATAGTGACAAAAGGCATATAGATGGATCTATGTGAGATCTTGTTGAAACAACTTGATGAGAACATGACTATGATAAGGTCTGCAAAGACTAACACATGTAAGTTTTTCTCACTTATTATGTGTATATTTATCTACTTTCAAGAATACTTTCCTTCAGTAGGAAAAGTAAAATGGGATACTCCAAATCCAGTCACATTGAAAATTAGTAAACTTATTAAGTCACTAGGAGATAATTTTGATTCTGTTTTGATTGCATATTTCCTTGAATTCAAGGAAAAGATGATGGAAAGAGTGAGGATCCCTGAGCATCTAATTGAATAACATAGGGATGAGATATGTTTTATGGTGGATAAAAATTTCACACACATAAAACTGATTGTACCAAGAACAACTTGGTTAGCCCCTCTTGATTATGAAATCAAGATAGATCAAGCAACCAATGCCATTGATGCATTGATCAATGAGCATATTGACAAAAAACAACCAAGGTTTGGAACTTATGAAGAGGCCAAGCCAAAGATAAAAAGAGGCATAGAAATCAAAAAGAATGTCAACAAGAAGAATAAGATGGTTAAGATTCAGATTCTATTAGTTAATGAGGAGGAACAAGAACAAATAGAGGAAAATGATTAATAGAGTACCATTAGTGAAGGGAAATATGAGTAGAAATCAGATTTTGAGGCAACTGAATCTGATACACCTCCACCTCCTACAAAGAAATAGAGGAAAAGGAGTCAAACTGTAAAGACCAATACCACACCTCTTAAGAAAGGTCAAGTAAGGACCTATAAGAGGAAGCAGCCAACCAAGCAAACAAAGGAGCAAACTGTGAAGACAATACCTACAAAGAGGAGAAAAATATTAGTCAGGACAAAAGCTAACATAGAAGACACAAAAGATGATGAGCCTAATGTAACAAAGAAAAATTTCAGAAATCAAACAATTGATGAGGTTGCTGAATCTATTGCTGCAACTGGCACCATGTCTAATAGGAAAATCAGACAATGGGATACACTTAAGCCAAAAGACCAAACTAAGATACAAGATGCCATAATTAGGGCAATGGTCAAGTACAAATATGTACCAGCTAAATTTGTCAACCAAATACCCAAAGAGTTGGGTAACAGAATATCTCAACAATGGTCATATGCTCTACAAACTGAAAGAGAAGCAAGGGAGAGGGTACTTGCCAAACTAATGCCTCCAGAATCAAAGATGGAAGAGATAAAGGAAATAATGAAGAAGCACTCAATCAAATTTGTAGCTAAGATTAGAGCTTACAAAGTGCTAGAAGACAAGTTTATAGAACTGGATAGTATGACCGAAACTAAATGGAGACACGTCCTAGATCTGTCAGCAGAGTCAACAAGTCATGAGAATAAATTAATTCTCATTGACACACCTCATGTAGAGGAGGAGAAAGATAAGGCCAGTCCTAAGCACATTTCTTTGGAAAATGTTGAAGATATGGAGCCAATTGATTTGGACAAAGTCATGGATGATCTTGACATTCAAGACATCACTCAATATGATTCAGATAAAGATCCTCAAAAAAAGGATGATGTAATTTTTATATCTCTTAAGGATCAAATCAAGCAAAAACAAATGGAGACCCAAGAAAAAAAATACATGGATCTTGTTGATGACACATGGCAGGACACTTTAGTCATTGACATCACAGAACCAGAGCCTGCAGATCAGATACAAAAAGATGAAGATGTCACTACTAAACAAGCTCAAACTGATGAGCAGAACACACTTCTAGATATAGAACAGGTGAGCACTCAGGATAATATGCCAGTGCTAATAAAGGCAATAAATATACTAGAAGGTAATGAAGTATCCACTGTAGAAGATACAAGCACACCCAAGGACAAGGGTGATCTAGAAGAAAAAGACACCACAGATGACACAAAGGACATAAATGTAGAACAAGTTGTGACCGATGATCAGAAAGATAAGTCTACTTATCAAAGTAAAGAGGAAGCACAAAAGGTAGAAGATGAAACACAGAAAGAAAAGAGTGAAGAAGAAAAGAAAGATGAGCTGGAGAAGAAAACAGATGAAAAATCTACAGAGACACCCAAGGTTGATGGAGAGACGTCTTCACAAAACTGAAAGGTGCACCCCAAGCATAAAACACAAGAAGAATCTTCAACAAAGCCTTCACCAACCGCATCAGAAAAGACAACTAAACTAGCAATGATAGTTCATACATCTGTGTCCACTCAAATCTCAAAGAAGAAGAAGAGAAAGCATAAGAATCTAGTCACTCTGGAAGAAATCATTGAGATTCCAGTATGTGATCCAAGGACATTGGATCCTGCTGAATTAACAAAGTATGCAATACTTTTTGAGAGGAAATCAATGCAAGACAAGTTGAGAAAATACACAAAAGAGGCAAAGGTACTTGAATTAGAACAAGGAATACTTCAACAAATAGTACCTAATGTAGACGTTGATCAAACAGCCCCCTTGCTTGATCAATTACTGGTTCTCACAGACGCAATCACATCTCAGAACATAGATGCTGAGAAGGTGATGGAAGTAAGAATTGAACAGAAGTATGAGTTCAAGCTAGCAGAAAAGATAAGCCAAGAGGTAGCATTGAAAAAGGTAAATCTTTCTGAACTGGTTAGCACAATAGATCCAATAATCTCAGAAGCTATAACCTTGATACAAAAGTTATGCACTCTTGATCAACTCACTAAGCAGTATACCGACAAGATAGCACAAATAGATGTTGATCTTTAGACAAGTGCACAAAGTCTCACAAATAGTGAAGAGGCAATAAAATTGCACAATGAGCAGCTGAAGCAAGCTCAAAAATAGAGACAAGACATTAAGATTGCAGAGACAAAGTATAGAGATGAGGTAAATGAGCTTCAAGCTCAACTCTTACCAACACTTTCATTACTACAAAAACATATGATAGAGGCAAAAGCACTAATTACCACCCCAAAAATGTTTTTCCTATATAGAATTTATGATATGCATGCACGACTAGAGCTAGAGCACGTGGCATTAGAACTACTGAAATAAAAATGGGAGAAATTGCTCAAACATATAAAGACAACCCATTCACATATTCATGACACATTGTAAGTTACAAATTTTTGTCACATTTTTTGGCATTTTATAAGTTTTACATTTTTGTCATGAGTATCAAATAAAGGGGAAGTGATATGTACAGTTCAGTTAGTATAAAGGGAGAAATGATGTGTACAGTCAAAGATTTGAAAGAGCAAAGAACAAAAAATGTATAGTATAGAGGCAAGTATACATGTACATATAATTATACTATATTGATGCATACAGTTAGGGGGACTCATAGAATGACAAGGATATATACATGGTGTACATACTAAACACGTTAGTATTATGCACATATCAATTTTTGATACTAATGTCAAAGGGGGAGATTGAAGGCGTTATATTTTTCCATTAGTATATACAAGGAAAAACATGATCTACACCATCGGTTTATACTACACTGATAGATAGGGCACAGCACTACCCGACGCCAAGGTTACCCGATACTGCAAAGTACAAAGCATCCCAAAAAACACTATTCAGTGTTACCCGATGAAAAAAAGGATAAAGGAACCCGACGAGCAACAACAGTGCAACCCGAAGACACAATCAAAGAGAGGAACCCGATAGATGAAGGGAACCTGATGATCAGTTCAATGAAGGAACACCAACAAACTTTCATTTTAACCCGATGACCAAGAACCAACAGTCAGTTACATCTCGCAAAAAGTGGATCTAACTTTCCACATCAGATAAAACACTGAAGGTATATATTTAGCTTCTTGATTTGTTTTAAATCCATTATGTGTGAAGGAAGAAATGTAATTATTATTGTTTAATCAGTTTAACTGCTTTAAAACATGCAAACTAAAAGATCAAGGTCAAGTTGTATACCTTAGATCTAGAGTTAACTTTGTAATGCGTGATTCTAGAATAGGTCAAATACTTGTATTAATAGATGCTCAATCTATTGTGAACATGTTATTGTTCGATGATGATTGTAGCCACTGAGAGCATCTAAGGACCAGACAAGAGATTTCATGCAGAAGGATATAAAAGAATCAATTTAGTTTTCAATAACAGAGCACAGGCTACCGACGAGCAGAGAAAGGAATCAGTCAATCACTATAGATGATATTCATATTATGAGAGCTTTAATGGATCTATGATCAGAAATAATAGATTGTATACAGTCAGGCCAAACATATGTACTCATTCTAACAAGTGTAGTACACTTAAGAAATCCTTTCAATAAAGGTGGACCTAACAATCCTATTGTAAATCTCTTAACCGAGTGTACACTTAAATCAATGTTTCTAAAGATCTTAACAAAGTAGATCTTAACCGGTCTCCACTTTAATACTCCTAACAGGGTAGATCATCAGAAGTGATCAATTGTAAGCCTTTACCAGCTCCCTTCCATTCTACAGATAGTGAAGTTTTGTGGGTGTCATCCCCACCACGGTTTTTACTTCCTAACAGGAGTTTTCTACAATATCATATCTTGTGTTATGTGTTTATTACTTTCATGAATGTTTCTATGAATGTTGCAAACAATTAAAGATTATGAATTAATATGTCATGCATAAGAAAGAACATCATAAATAGTCGGTACTACAGTAAAAATTGATTACTAATGATGAAAGGTGAAAAGAGTTAAAAAAATTAGAGGTACTGATTCACCCCTCCCCTCGGAGTACTACTTCCCATTAATCCCAACAATAACAATGATCTCAATGATAGATGCACAAACTAGCATTATGATGATACTCTAAAATGAATGTATGATTTTACTCTAATTATGCATCATATTTATAGGTTTTCCCAAGGTGTAGGGGGGTGAATTAGATTAACCCTGATTAAGGTATAGTTGATGTTAAGTTGAATGACATGTCCCCTTGGAGTGGACAAGATTCTCCCTCAATATTGAATGGTTAAGATAGAAAAACCTTTTGGTGATCCATGTGCTTTCATTCCTCCTTTCTCAATGGTTCAATTAATTTTTGTCATGTAGTGGTAGGTGAGAATTTTCAGGGGGATTTAATTAAAATGAATTAATTATATTATCTATGTATGATTTATGGATGTATTGGATTTAATTAATTAATAAACTATGTAATTAAATGATTAATTCAATAACATAATTAATTACTTTTGACTTAATTACTCCAAATTACTTAAATTTAATTATGTTTGCTTGTTGACTATTTATAGGTGTATACAATATCCTCTATAGTTATACATGCTTCCTGAAAGCCAAATGGATGTCGAATTTCACATGTATGATATACAAAAAATATATCCAAAAAAGCCATATAGGCATACAAAAATGTCCCTAATGTAGTCATTTCCCGCAAGGATAAGAAAAAAAATCTCAAGCTTCCTTTGAATGTTGGGTGGATGGAGATGCATATGATACTAGAGTCTTCCAAGTACGCTCACTTGTCCTCCTCTCTACACTCCTCTATAGCTCCACTTGATAAAATCAAAAGTATAACTATTAATAAATGGTATAAATCAAAATTAAATTATAGAGTGGCATACAATAGAATATTCACTTACCACTAGAAAATAGTCATTGTGTTCATCCATGAGAGGGGTGTACTAATGATATGGAGTTAGAAGCCCTTGCAACATTAATAAAAATAACAATTAAACTGCATACATTACTGTCATTAAAAATTTCAATATAAACCATTAAAAAAATAAATAAAATTTACTAATCTCTTTCATAGCTCGGTCAATGCTTCAAAAATCGTTATAGCTACAACAACCCCATAGTCCAATGAGTCACAAACACCAAGAAGAGCTTCTGATGTCAATAGTTGAAAATGAAACAAGAGTATTTTTTATTTTATCAAGAATACCTAAAACAAATTTAATACACCACTAAAGAATAAATGATAATTTTGTGAAAGTGCCATAATGTCCTTCACTGCATGGTGTAAACACCGAAGGGCCACCAACAAACTAATGCACATGCATTGTGAGTTATGAGACCATTAATATAATTATATACTACTCACATGTAATAATTATAATCATTTATTAGATAATACCTCTGGACTTGACAATGTCGTGAAAAATGAGCTGGTGGAAAAAGGTCATTTCGACGACCACTTTGACCCTGGATTTTGATCATAATCATTCTACTAATTTAGTTATTTATTTATTTATAAATTAAATATAATTAAATAAACTAAATGAACTCACAAATAATTACCTTTGTATCAATTTTGAATGTTTCATTGAGAAATTCATCAGTCGTGACTCTATCATCTGTCACTACATGTCCACTATCGCCACCACCATATGTGCACAGAGCTCCACATGATTGATAAAAAGAGGGTAAAAATTGATCCCTTGAAGACTCAGCCATATCACTCTATACTAGATGACTCACACACTGTATGAGGGTTTGAGTGAGTGTGCTAATGGAGCTTAGTGTTTCCTCCTCAACTGTATCCTTCTCAATGAAAGAAATGGTGACATGTTCTATGTGAGGTCTAGCAATGGGTCTCTGGACTATGTTAGGGTCACATTGTTCCCCTGGTCTATCATGTGAGGACCCCCCACCTCTACCCTAAAATTCTAAAAATAAAATAGTTCAAAACCTCATTGAGGACAAACTCACAGTAGAGTTTCCTTAAAAAGCACAGTGGAACCTCGTGATTATTACAAGGAGGATTGTCAAAAACCATCCACCATCTATCCCAAAAATTAATTTTAATCCCTTCACGGTGGCACCAACGGATGGGGAACCTCGTATAATTAACATTAAGAGGTGCATCCGTTGTAGGATTTGTAAAGAGCACACAAATGTCAAGTTTGTTTATTTTTTTCTTTTTTACATCCTCATATGATGATTTATCTACATAATATTGTTTTTGTTCCTCTCTTTTGTTTGACCAAAAATTAATTTTTACACCAATTGCACCTACATGGGTTAAGATTGATTGCAATGAATCTGCAAGTGATGCCCTATGATAATTTACACCAGTAGATTCTTTCAACCTTCAAATCAAAGTCGCTAATTGATTTTATTTTATTTTTATTTGGGTTTTTAAGATTTTCGTGCGTGCCTATGGAATGTCTATGGATTCATATATGGAGGAAGTTCAAGTAAATTTTCTTGATGAACTTCTTTATGAAGAGGTGTCTCAGGGTTTTGTTGAGGTGGATTAATATCTGTTGGAAATTAAAAATATGAAGAAAATTGGGCTTCCAATATTGTGTGCATCATTCTAAAACTCAAAAATCTTCCTCTTACTCATGGTTGCAAACAAAAAATTGGGGGTTTGAAATGGGCTTTAGAAATTATATGATCTTTTATATATGGTACACGTCATAAAGGCTTGTTGTTCCCAAGCCTTAATATAGGCACACCAAACCATAAGGTGTGTTCCATATAGAATATGGTGCACACCATACCCTTTTTGGGGGACCAAAAAAGTGAGTGGAAAATTTTTAGTCCCTCATCTTTGTGCACTTATCCCATAATGATAAATCTTTTACATTGCATGATTTATTTACTTATACATTCCATGATAATGCCTTACCAGGGTAAAAGCACAATAAATTGTCACCCTTTTACAAAGGAAAAGGTTAACAACACCAAAATTGTAAAACTTCAAAGGCATAAAAGTCACACTTCTATTGAGAATTTGAAGATGATGTAAACAGATGAAATATGTGAAATAGGATGACTTATATGCCTATAATTTTTTTTTAAACAAATTGAACCAAAATAAATATGTTTTTTGAAATTTTTAGGTCTATTTTTCATTTCCTAAAAAATACAATAAATCAAGGAATTTACTTCCCGCCAAATCATTATAAGTACAACATTGTTTGTTCCTCCAATTTCATAATATATTTTAGATGACATGTATAACTAGTGCAGAAAAAAGAAAAAAGTGTTTTTGATGTATAGTTTGCTTTTTATAAGTATTCAAATTCAAACTTACTTGAAATCAACACTTTTTTGTCTCCCGTCATTTTTCCCCTATCAAAACTATACCAAAAACCAAATAAATTACATATTATTGAAGATGACTCTCTTCTGTAGTGTTATCTAAGATTTTAAAAAAATTCTAAATTGATTTATAATTTTTTATATTCTCCGAATCAATGACTTCTCAAAGTTTTAATAACCTACATGTAGTTTTTAGCAAAAAAATTCAACATTTTGTAGTCGAAACAATATAAAATTTATATGTCGAGAATTGTAGTTCTGAGATCTAGAAAAGGGTACTTTTAGTTTTTTGACATTTTCTAGTTTGAGTAGAGAAACGAATAGCAGAAGTGCAAACTTCTGGATTTTATGTGTTTTTGGAGGTCTGGTTGCCAACTTGGCATGCCACCTAGGTATACTCGGTCAAGTAGGACTCATCTGAGTCTGATTGGGCCGAGTACCCTTAGTGGTCGGCCACCCCGAGCGGTCGCGTGGGCGACCCACCCTTTCAAAGAGAAGGGTATATATAAAAAAAATTTAAAAAATAATATCATTTGCGAATTTGAATCCTTATTTAAGAGTATAAGGGTTTTTGAAGCTAGGAGGCATTTTTTCGAGGAAGCTACAGAGGCATTTTGTGACCGGAGGAGTGTGACTTAGCAATTTTTTTAATCAAGAAAGATTAAAGCAAAAAAAAAACCTTGCTTTTATTTGAGAAATGGGAAATAAAAGGACTAGAACAAGGAAATATGATTGTAAAAGGGATGACCAAATGAAAGGTCATACCAAACTTATCGAAGAGCAACAGGTCAATGTTGAAGAAGAACCTATCGATGTTGAAGAAAACCATATCGATGTTGAAGAAGGTGCAACTCAACTAGGGGAGGATATTGATAGTAGTAGAGGTGTACATATTTATCCTACAATGCAAAATTTGATGGAGATGAATGAGGAATTACTTGTCAGTCAAATTGCACCGGAGCACCTAATACCTGAAAACACTATTAAATTGCATGTCAAAAACATGTGGAAGGAATATTTTGAGGATAAAAATTTGGTGGGAAAAGCACAATTGTTTGCAAAGTTAATCAAGAAAAGAGAAATGACTCCGGTTTTGGAGTTGCTGAGTGTTGATAATAGGATAATTGTTGGAGGTAAAGTAAAAGAAACAATAACTGAAAATTTACAAGATGCATTGAACGTTGTTAATAGGATAGATCATGGAGGATCTGATTCAAATGTTTCTAGAAGAGCGTTCATGACTATGATTTCCAGTAAGAGATTGACACAGAAATCAAGTTTGAGCAGTTTCTTATTTACTCAAGGTATCTCAAATAACTATTTAGAGATATATTAGGAAGAGAAATGTGTTGGATACGAATATTGAAAATAATTGGGTATAGATTTGTAGAGTTCCTCGAAAAGACAAATTTTCTGAAGATGTAAGAAGATGGGTCATTGAATTTTGGACCAACCACTCTCATGTTTCTTCCAATAGAAGGGACACTATACAAATGAAAGATGAAGAGACTGATATGAAGATTTCACATCCAAAACATTTTTTCAATACTACACAAAGTAAACTATTTGAAACATTCAAACAATAATTTTCAAATGTGAAAATAGGTCAGAGAATGTTTGAGATGTTGCTGATGACATGTAACTGATTGAATGTTTGAAGATGTTAACTTGATGATCATGCAAGGTATTAAATCAGTTAATGTATTGTATTGTCATTAATGTCAACTTGATATAATCTGTATGGTCATGGAAATACTACCAAAGACTTCAAAGAACCGATTAATCAAACGCTATGCTATCTAAAAATAGCTTTGATAAAGAGGAACAGTCAAAGAGAGAGAGTTTGACACAGAGGGAGAACACATCACATCAGAGAAAGAAAGACTCTACATCTATCCAGTGAAGGAATTGAAGAAAGAGATAAAGCTGGAAGAATCAAATAAAATCTATTTAATCTTACCAAAAGCCAGACATTTGTATTAGTTATATTAGATAAGCTTGATGAAACTGTATATTTTATATTGTATTATTAATAGTATAGTATGATAATGTAGTATGTTGCCATCAATGTCAAAGGGAGAGATTGATGACATGTAACTGATTGAATGTTTGAAGATGTTAAGTTGATGATCATGCAAGGCATTAAATCAGTTAATGTATTGTATTGTCATTTATGTCAACTTGATATAATCTGTATGGTCATGGAAATACTGCCAAAGACTTCAAAGAACTGATTGATCAAAGGCTATGCTATCAGTAATGCATACAAGTCAAGTACTCACTAAGTGACTGCATACATCGATGGAGTGCACACTGATGATTAGAGTAAGAGAACAGAGTCACGGTGTTACCAGACGAGCTAATGCACAACATTACCGATGAGTAGAGTTACAATGTTGAGCAACGAGAAAAACACAGAGTAACTCGATAGAAAGAATTTTAGTGTTTCCTGACGGAGAAGACAAGGATGGAGATCCCGATGACAACTAAAGTCACACCAATGGAACAGTCAGTTATCACCGATGACTAAGTGAAGTGTTGACCAACATAATAGAGAGTTTAGTAAATGAAAAAATGCTTAGCTGTCAATAAGCTAAAGATAGAATTAACAGATACTTATCATTGTTTTTTTCATCCAGATGAATCCGAAGATAAGTAATTGATTTAAAGCTTATTTGTCTAGTTGGCAAGAAGATCTCTTTGGGATAAATTAGGATTTTGCTTTAAATCTATTGGCAAGAATTTTGGAACACACCAAAAATCAAGAAAGCCAAGAAAAGGGGAAATCATGTATATATAGAGACACCCAATTCATTACGAATGGGGGAATTAGGTGAGAAGAAAAAGAGAAGAGGAAAGTTGCTAAAGAAAATCTGAAGGAGAAGAAAGTCTTCATTCAGTCCTGGTCAACAAGCTGAGGAACGAGTTATATTCTGTAGACATCGATGAATAGTGAGACAAGCATCACAAAGTAGAACAGTGTGGAGCAAAGGTATAAGTGATTATATTGATCAGAGAGATAATGGACTTACAATAGATCTAAACATTTGCAATTGAGTTGTATGTATGAACAGATCATTAGTGTTTCAGTTTAACCATTGAAGCATAAAGCCTCTTAACCGAGCAGGACTTAAAAGTCTTTTACAATTGAGATACAACCCAAGGAGTATCAAAAAGTTTGATCACAAAAGTAGCATTGGAGATGCCCGATACCTATTGACAGGCCAAGTGAGTGTTTGATAAAGGATGGTAGCATTAGATGTCAGATACTAGTTGACAAACTATTTTTAAATCCTCTAACAGGGTCACACCTAACAGTGTGTTTGTAACCTTTAACAAGGTTGGCTCCTAACAGAGCTCACTTTAGAAGAGTGAAAATTTAGGGTACTGGTCCCAGTGGTTTTCCCCTTAAAAGGATTTCCATGTTAAAATCCATATGTTATGTGTTTATGGTTTATTACTTTACTGTTTTACATTTCACATATGCATTTTTGGATCGATCGGTATACTCTGCATATTTACTGTGTTTCGGTAAATAGTTAACTACTTATCGGTAATCATACAGAAGAAAGATTTACAAAGCATTCCGACGAGTAGAAATTTGATAAAAGTAATTCAAGGCATACATCTTGTAGGATAGAAGATAACTTGAGACATAATTAGTGGTTATAAGTTTTAAGGGTTGGTTTAAAGATAAAATTTTGAGGCCACTGATTCACCCCCCCTCTCAGTTATTACTAACAGTTGTGTCCTTGCTTCGCACGCATAAATAAGGTTTGTGAAACATGTTGTTGTCGAAATCATGTTGAGTTTCACTTATAATTGCAATTATATAAAAAGGTTATGGTAGTACTTAATCTAGATATGGTTAGATGAATTCAATGTCCAATGTATAAAAAATAAATGCAATGATTGTGGAAATTTACATAAATTTCCTTTACAATTTGATAATATTGATGTTACAACACCAGTCCAGTGGAAGATATTTGAATATGAGAAATACAAAATGAAGATAGGAAGAGAATAAAAAAAATTGCATTGAAGGAGAGTGAATTACTATACCTTCAATTCATGGACAGATTTTGATCTATGATCCATCCACATGTCCAACATTATCATGGTGCACGATGGCAAGCTAAACAGTTTCATGATTCCAAAAATTATTTTCCACCTGGTTGTATTCTTTCATTTGTAGATTTTACAGAGAACTATACATTTTCTCCTCAAACAGAGCTCCAAAGTCAATATTATCATTCTGATCAAGTTGTAATATTTTTCCATGTGACCTATAGACATGCACAATTCAATTTGGATGAGATAGAAAGTATAGATCAAAATGAATGCATTGTCATCGAGGAGGTTCATTTATATATCAGTGATGATAAGGTTCATGATAGGAGTTATGTGGCTCATTGTTTCGGCATGTTTTTCCACAATCTTGCGAGTTACGGCATAAATGCTTCACAACACTGGATCTGGTCTGATAGGTGTGCGTGTAAGTAAACTTGAATTAAATTTTCTTTTAGTATTTCAACTATATTAGATCTATTTTTAAATTATATATATAAAGTGTTTTAAATTTTTTACACATGATTGTGCAGATCAATTTAAGTCTGCAAAAGCCTTTAATTGGTTAGCCATGCAACATGCTAGACACAATGTTAAGTTTATTTGGAACTTCTTCGAAAGTGGACATGGAAAAGGAGAGCATGATGGAGCAGGAGCATGTGTGAAGCGTGCACTCCGACAAAATGAACTTCAAGGTATGTATACATTTTCAATATTCAATTTTTTTGTAGTATACTATATATGTATGTGCGTGAACTTTAATCTTCATTTGATAGTTTGATTAAACTAATTATATTTGTGTAATTTAAATTGTTAAATATATCTAGGTAACATGATAGAGAATGTAAAGAAAATTGTTGAATGGTGTTGAAATCATTTCGCTACTCGAGACACAAAACACAACAAACGTTACTTTTGGGAAGTGATATGTATTTAAAATTTTCATTTTTCAAACTCAAATTCTAAAATTTAAATTATCTCTAGGGTAGATGCATTTTATATTTTTCATAATTGAATTGAGTTGATCTGACTTCAAAATTTATTTAGAATTTATAATTTGTCTAGATATCAATCGATCCAATCCTTACAATTGTAAATCAATTATTGGACTTAGAAGTTTACATCAAGCGATGACTATAGGACAACACAAGCCTCCACTAATTCAACTAAGAGATAAATCATACTTTTGTCAATATTGTGTTAAAAACAACACAATGAGTCAATGTGTTAATATTGCAAATGGATATGTTTCACATGGGATCAGAAAGAGTTAATCAGAATGCCTCCTTATGAAGATGATGATAATGACATAGACAACCATGATCCTATATATTCAACTGATTATGAACGAGTTTCTGATTTAGTTGTTACAGGTGCGTGCTGACATACATGTACATGTACATATATATTTATTAGGTTTTTATTTACAGTTTATAATATACATATAAAATTGTACATGTGATATTTTTGTTGTGGTTGCAGATCCCAAGAATGCAGAAGGTGTAGATTATTATCTACTAAGATGTACCAAAGAAAAATACAAGTTGGTGCAAGAAATTGTTGATGGTGATGGACAACAATATCCAACTGGTTCAGTTGTTATTGAAGGCACATATTATCAACAAGCGAAGATCAACAAAAATGGAGTTCAATTTATTGAATACATGCGTGGACAAAGAGTTCTACATTATAGTCACTTGGTTATAGCGAAAAAAGTGCAGTTTGAGACTGTGCCAAAAAAAGGACGTGGAAACCAAAAGTGGAAGTTGACTATTGAAGAACATGAAAAACTTTTAGAGATAATAAAGGATAGAGAGGATCCAGAGTACATGTGTCAGAAGCTATAAATTATTTTAAATCCATGCTTCTAGATTGAATTTATATTGATTCTATTGAATTTTAATGGATTAGACCTTGAGGAACTTGATACTTTTTTCAATTTCAATTAGATTAGATTAATTTTATATATCTATATATTGATTAAAGATTGTTTGTAATTATCTATGATTAGGTTTTGAATTAATATGATAGATTGGTCTTTTAAATTGATTTTAAAGTTTGTTTAAGTTTTAAGTTAAGTTATAAATAGAATATAAAATATCTCAAGAGATTACTTAGATTGATTAGGTATGTTGATCTTCTATCTATTGTATTTATATCAGATTAGGTTTTGAATTATTTTCAAGTTCTAGAAATTGATTAAATCTATTGATTAGGTAAATTGAAATTAATTTTTGATTAGACCTTGAACTTGATACTTTTAAATCAATTGATTAGATTAGATTGATTTTAAATCAATTTTAAAGTTTGTTTAAGTTTGAAGTTTGATTCATTATATATTTGTTTTGGTTATATACTAGATTGGTACTTTAAATTTTGATTAGACCTTGAATACTACTTTTAAATTAATTAATTAGACTAAAGATTGATTTTAAATCAATTTTAAAGTTTGTTTAAGTTTAAAGTTAGATTTTATATATATATATATATATATATATATATATAGAGAGAGAGAGAGAGAGAGAGAGAGAGAGAGAGAGAGAGAGAGAGAGAGAGAGAGAGT
>MU224771.1:154961-171515 GCA_018584345.1 Thuja plicata | reverse complement strand
CATTTCATCACCAATTCCTATATAATAAACCCTTCATAACCATTTGAAGGATCCAGGATTTCAAGCTCTTGTGTGCCATTACTATGTCAGTTTGGTTCTAGCATTCAAGCCATCTTGCGATCACACATACATTTCAATTGTCAAATTCTCGATGCTTCTCAAGTCATAGACGCTGCCCCGCCAATACTGAGCATCAAGAACAACGTTTCAGAAGGAGTAGAGAGAAACAATAGAAGCTTCAAGCATCGAGGGGTTTGCATTTACTTGTCTTCCCTTCTCTTGTTTGTACATTTTATTGCTCACGTTTATGTTATTCGTTTAGTAGTTATTGTATACTTGATTTGCATTCACTTGTGAACCTTTTCTACTAACCCCCGCCCTTGGAAAGCTGTGGGAAACCGGAGAGAGAGGCGTACAGAAACATTTTCAACACCATGACCAAAGTATGATGATAAGGTTCTGTGTTTTGCTGGCCTTTCTTGGCTTTCCCCACTTGCAGGAGCCTTACCCTTATTTTTGTTCAACATTTCCATTCTCCAACGACTTCCACTGCAAAAAAAAATGTTAAATTGTTGAAGAAGTGACAATAGACTATAATATATATAAATATGATTTTGGATTTATTGGCCCTAAAATCATGTTTGAGGTCTCCCTATCACCAATGTTCCCTAACTGGTTACCAGTTACCACTAAATAGTAATGAACTCCAAATTACAGAGTCACAAAATAAGTATCACTTACCTTTGCCTCAAATTAAATTACAGTCGCTACTCGCCAATGCAGTATGCAGTTGCACTCAACAATCTGAAACTTTTCTATCGATCAAATGTTTTTATACTATCCTTATTTGGCAAATTCGGTGGGAGGTATTAGGTCAAGGTATACTAATCAAATTTGGCAAAGCCTGCGTAATTTTAACACGTCTTGCGTTATTTGTGAGGCGATTATGGGTTGTCCAATACGAAGGAATGATTAATAAAGTTGGCGAATTTGGGTCGGGTTGAGACACGCATCTGCAAAATGCCAGGCGAATTTGGGGCGGCCTATAAATATAAATGTATAAAACTATTGGTGAATATAGGCCGTCCATTTGGGTTGCGTATAAATTATAGGCAAATTTTCAAAATTTACAGGGACCAAAAATTAGATTCCATTGGCGATGATGTGTAAGAAAAGTAGAAAATTAAATAAAGCAATGGGAAATGGGCGATGGGCCTGGGCATTGGTCCCAATATTAATAATTGTCGGGCGATAGGGTCAACCTAATATATGGAAAAAAATTACCAATTTCCCACTCGCCGACATGTGACATTCACCAATTGGCGAATAATCGCCACTAAAGTTTTCGCTAGGCCTCATCCATAATAAAATATGAGAATCCAGTGTAAACTCGTGAGGTCATAGGTGTCTAATGTAGGGGAGCTTGTGTATGTTGTCGAGGCGGTGTAAGATCATTCACACTCTGTTATGGAGTTGTAGGATGCATCTAGACATCCTCATGTCTAGAGGTACCTGCCTTTTCATCTACTCGTCCTTGACTTCTGCATGTGGAGGATCTCGCCTGGTCTCCTCGAACAAATGTAGGAATATCACATGGAGGAACCCCATGTGTCTTAGAAATCTGCTAGTAAGCTTCCAGGAGATCACTGATTAAAATGGATCTCATGTCGCACAGACAATCCTCTGGTAGTGGTGCTATCTCATATAGAGTGGGAAGATCAAATCGGATGTAAGGATCATAAAATGGACTAGAAGGATCAAAACATGTGCTCTTCCAGGATCTAAGCATGTACCTACCCACACAATCAGATGACAACTCATCGACCTGAGTCACGATGGTGGCAATGTTAGAAAACATATCTACGCGTGCATCCTCAGCTGCAACCTATCCAGCTCCAGTGTAGGTCTCCAAACCTTCTGGAAGAACCAAAAGGTTTTGACCCACCAACACCCTCTTACTAAGGGGTTGTGGTGGATCAGGTCGTCTACACTTATCCTAATATCTCCCCTGACCCTGATCAGCATGTGGAGGTAAATCTGTGTAATCAATATCATAACCCAAATGGAACTCTGCAAACAATTGTTTGCAGAAATTTAGTGTCACCTCATCCTTTTGGGGCCACATATGATGGGTCGCCAACCATCTCAAATATATAAAAGGGAATACTAAGCTATCTATACATTTTGTGACCCTATATGCTCTAACCACCTTCTTATCTATGTAATGGGTCCCAAACATGTTCTTAACTTGAGTAATAGAAACATTTGAATCAAATGTCCTCCAACCCATAGTACCTGTCACAGTGCTAGAAAGGCTCTGGTAAAAAGCATCAATAGATGTATCATCATATGTGGATTGTATGATTCAGCCTTCTGAATCATACTCATCAACTCAGTGTGAATGGAAGTCAATTTATCCCTATTAGGAAGGATAGCACTATTTTGCAACGTCCTCTCTAGCGCAGCTAGAGCGACGTGCATCCTCGAGATAGTGTCTTCTCTATGACTATCTCGACTATGTGAGATATCATGGAGGCCTGAGGATGCTCATGAGGCTTGACTATCATGAATTCTACGATCTGACCCAGTAGAAGCCATGACAAAAATGTAATATCTAGATAAAAATGGCTCACTGCAAGTGGGCACATACATGTGTACATTCAGTAGAAAATCAATATATACATGTGTTGAAAAAGAACATGTTTAAATTTAAAAATTAAAAATTGTCTATGAACATATTTAAATTAAACAAATTCAATTTACTTCTTCAACATGCAACATTCTTTCAAACAAAAGTTCATAAATTTTAAACAAGTCAAATTGCATAACATAAATAGACATAATTTAACATACATGTCCATGTGAACAAAAATATCCATCCATTACATCCCCTTAAGCATAAATATATCAAAAAGAAGATTTCATACATAACTTAAGTGATTTTAAGACTTCAATATATACAAATTGATTAGCCTAAATTAACTCTACAAAGAATTTACAATTATGAAAATTTAATTACATCAAACAACCTAGTACAAGACTTAGGGTTTTGTTATGTGCTAATTTTGAAAGTTTTACATAATGAAAATGTAGAATGATCAAGTTGTGACAAAAATATTTTGTGGTGTTCTCTTAATAATATTCATGTTTCCTAAATTAATTCCCTGTAACGATTGCTTCGGATGACTAAAGACTAACTCATTCACGAAAGAAAAGTTATGCTTCTAGTTTACGTTTTGGATAAATTATATGTTTTTAGGCTTAAGTTTACGTGTAAATGTTTCAAACTTTTGGGTGGACTATTTATTTTTAGGTTTAAGTTTGGGTTTGCGTTTATGTTTCAAAATTTTGGGTAAATTATATGTTTTAAACATCAATAATATGGCCTAAAAACATTTATTGCTTGAAAATGAAGAAGAAATCAATATATTACAATGCTAAGTAAAAAAAAACATATATATATATATACAAGAAAAAAAATTGGGGACCTACCTCGAACTCGGTCGAGTTTCCTCTCCTAGCCACTCAATTGCAATTGTAGCCCCTCATTTTCCCCTCAATGTGCAAATGAGGGGCTTGTGGTGCTTTTTTGGGTATTTAAAATACCGGTTACACTCGGTCGAGTCTAACATGACCAAGTACCACTCGGCCCAATCTACTAGGCCACATAGGTGTCACTCGGTGTTGCGTGGCACCCACGTATACTCAGTCGTGTTAGACTCGGTCGAGTCCGACTGGGCCGAGTCCAATTGGGTCGAGTAAGAGGAATTAGCCTAAAAGGTGACAAATTATTGTTCTTTCACCCACCATAAATAATTGTTAGAGTAAAAAGGTCATTTAACTTAATTAATTTAATCATATTGATTAATTAATTAACTCACATTTTTTTTGTTTTTTCACTTAAGCTAAATTTAGGAAGCTTTGGTTTGCATTTTATAATTCTTTTATTTTATGCATGCATCTTTTAGGGTTTTCTTTAGGCTTTTTTATCTCCTTTATTAAGGATTGATCTCATTGTAATAACTCATTCCAATTAATTCAATTCGAACTGTTTATGCACTTTAATTTCGTGTTTAAGGATTTTCTCTTGTACATTATAGGTTATTTGCATGCAGGTGATTATTAAGCTTGTGGGAATTCACCAATTATTGAATTTTAACATGATATCAGAGCTCCAAACCTGACGCTTCATGTTTGTCAATTTTGAGATTTTTTTACAGCGAGGTATTTTGTGCATCTTGGGGAAATTTGGATCTCACAATCAGCTCTAGAAAATTCATGTACGGTACGAATCTAGGGGTATCTAAAAAATCTGAGCACTTTGGCACAAAATAAAGTTCGCCATTGCGTTCAAAAGGGCCAAAAACCCCTTAATCCATATAAAATTTGTCAACTTTGGAGAACGTGAAAATCTGAGCACATTTTTGGGGTTGCAAGCTTGAGGAGATAGATTTGTACTAGCGGTGGCATCAATGCCCAATCAGCGTTGTCATAATTTTTTTTTTGTGCAGGTTTCTTCTAAAAAAATAAAATAAAATCATGCATTTACATAAATAACATTTTTTTGTATAAGTTTTGATTTTTTAATAAGGTTTTTTTTTAAAAAAACTTTATTATTTTCTAGGAAGCTACGCCTCCATGTGCAAGCTCTGACATCATCAATCCATGAGCTAAAATTTGACATTCGTAACCTTCACAATTTAACCTTTTTGTCATAAAGAGTTGTTGGTTTTTTGGTCGTATCTTGAGCAAATGGAGGCGTTTTGGGGAAAAAGAGATATCGCTAGAAAAGTGATTTCGAGATGGAGCTAATTTTCCAAGTGAGGCTTTCTTATTTTTTTTTGTTTTGCAACTTTTTTCCACTAGTCAAAGTCAGAAGTTACTTTTTGCCTTCTCGAGGACATATTTTGCATCCAAACTTCATTTTTCAAAAATGAATAGGCATTGGAAAGGTGTTTCATATCTCTTTCTATATCTTCAATAAATTTCATCATATTTTTCATCAGGTACACAGAGATTAGACATTAGTGCCTTTTTGTTTTTTTCACTTTCCAGCTTTCAGATTTGTGCTAGGGTTTGGGTTCTTGTATTATCGAGGGTTATTTTCCCTCTAGTTCACATGGAAAACCCTTCCTCTATTGAGCAACTTACTCCCTACAATTATCACACCTAGAAGACAAATATGGCCCACCTTCTCATGTCAAGGGGGTTATGGTCATGTTTGAATGAGTTACAACCTCAGTTGACTCACCCGTTCGAAGACATGCAACATTAGAACAAAATGGATGAGGCCATGGGTATGATTTTCTTGAACATTTTAGATAGTCTATTGTTTCACCTTGAGGTTTGCACTACACCTCGGGGCATGTGGACCAAGTTTCATGATCTTTTTGACACCATCAATTAGTTAGGGCACTTTAGATTGAGATAGAGTTTACCTCTTTGGCACCTGATCCTTTTCCATCTATTGAGGATTTCTTGATGAAATTAAAATTGTTGTGATCATTGCTATAGGGTTTTGGTAAGAAAAAATTAGACACCGACTGTATATACCTAATTCTCTCTAAGATTTGAGTTCCATTTCAGATATTTTCTTCTACATTCTACTCCACCATGGATGCTTCGGGTCGACGATTTGTCATGCCTACCTTTGAGGTATTTTGCAATTGGTTGACACATGAGCAGTCCAAGCTCACATAGTTGGATTCTCTTCCAGGATCAAAGAACCAAGCATTGATATCTCATACATCTCCAAGGAAGAAGGAGCATTAAAAAAAAGCCACAAACAATAGAGCCTAGGAAGGATTCTAGTTCTTAGCACCTCTTTGGCCCACCTTCTCCTAAGGGGGAAAAATCAAAGACAGAAAGACCTGAGTGTTCATATTTTACAAATCCAAATCATGTCGAGTCTCATTTCTATCATACGAAGATAGATGGATATAAAAATTATTTTTCAGATTTGAAAACTCTTCTTATGAAGAGAAACATTGATATTCCTTCTTCTTCTACTTCTCAAAGGTCTTCTTCTCCATTATCATTCCAGACATATGGACGTGATAGAGGAAAGGGTCATGCATTATGTGCAACCGTTGGTCCACACTCTTCGAGATGGCTATTGGATTCAGGTCCTTCACACCATATGGCATCTTCTCAGGATTTATTCTCTTCTTTTGAGGCTTCTCCTACTCCACACATTTTGATGGGGAACAACATTGTTATGACAGTGTGTGGGAATGGTTATATTGACATTTGTGATGGTTCATTCAATGATGTACTATGTGTTCCATTTGTCTTCTAACCTTCTTTCTATCTATCATATTACTCATAATGGGATAGGGAAGATAGTTGAGTTCACACGAGATTTAATGCACAATAGAGGCAGTGACAGGCAATATTGTTGCAATGGGGAAAATTGATCATCCTTCCCTCATATACTCTTTCTCTCATTTTGGTCCACCATCTCCATTGTCAAAGAATCTCTCTTTCTTCACGAGAGTCTGTTGAGGTGAAGTTAGGTCACTTGAACTTATGTGTTGTTCTTGATACCAGTCTTGTGACTTCTACACCTCCACCTCTTGTTGAGTTTTCATTTGTTTAGTAGGATTCCTCTTCATCTTTGTCTGACATTTTAGCTTCATGCATTGAGCCACCTAGTGCAATTTTTGAGGACATATTAGAGGACATTCATCTCCTCTTAGATGATAGATTTAGCACATCTATTATCCCACCTTTATTGGAGATTCCATTACAGGATTCTCATGTGTTCTCCTTTGAGCATAATCCAAGCCTTCTAGGTTCACCTCACATTCATGGGTTTCCTCTTCTTTGTGCATTACCTTTGTTTCTTCCACATTGGAGGCACATTGGTCTGATCATCGACACAGGGGTTCTAACATTATATGGGGGATTTGGAGTCTTGATCCTCTCTCATGAGGGGGTTGGTTATATTTATGGTCTTAAGAGAGTCTCTTGAGACATTGCATTTGTACCTTTTTCCATCTCTTTTTGGAGAGGAATTTTTCTCATTGGGTTTTCTCCTTTTCTCCTCTTTACAGATATTTGGTTGTGATTGGGTACCTCGTCAGGCCTTGTTGTCGGGACCCAAGTTTTCTTTATTGCATGTAGTTGCATCCATGCACTTATCCTTTTAGCTACTCCCTGAGTTTATCTTGAGGGGGGTGATAGAGTAAAAATATTTTTGATTAAGGTAAAAACAGGTTTTGAAGGGGCCCTGAAACCCTATACAATATGGTCAAAAAAGATATTCAAAGAAGCACTCTAAAACAGTACAAAGCAAGACCACCACGAGGGTTTTGAAACAGGCTCCCTCAACCTAGACACAAAAAAGATACTAGAAAAAGGATCTAGCACCCTTTACAAGAACAAACGCTGCTAACGAGGATTTACATAAAAAAACTAGCAGTCCAAGAACTTCCAGCAAGCAGCAACACATCTGCCAGCAAAGGAAAGCTCAAACAAGTTATTTCTTCCCCTTCTAGGAATGAAGAGACATATCAAAAGAGGGTGGACGATTTGATTTTTTCTTTCCTTTTACAGAATTCCACCCACCCTCCACATCCTTAGCCAAATCCAGCATAGTATTTGAATCAAGATTCAGGACCCCCAAAACCTGAGGCTATCCCAGGAAAGGGCCAGGAGAATCCAATGAAGAAGCATCGGAAGAAGACTCAGTAGCTACCTTTTCATAAGAAAACAGCGGGGGGTCGCCAATAAGAGGAGCAGAAGCCCCACTACCCTCAGAGCCACAAACATCAGATTCAGAGACAGCTCCCAGGGAAGAGCCATCAGCGGACCCAAGAGGCACATTAGGCTCATCTAACTCCTGAGAAGAAGAGACAACCTGAGAAAAGCTTTTGATAGAAGAATCCTTCACAATAGAGTAATGTTGGGAAGAGGCCCCCTTCCACCAAGAAGCGGGTTTTTTAATCTTTTCCAATCCACACTGGTCCGCTAAGTGACCAGTTTTAAAGCATCTCCTGCATCTAAAAGGGAGGCCTTCATAATCCAAAGTTTGGATCCATGACCCTTTAGGATGCACCAACTTAATCTTTTCTGGAAGACCTTTGGACGTATCCAAATCAACCAGGATCCTAGCATAAGTTGAGTGAAGAATATTGTATGATTCCTCATCAACCATCAAGAAGTCCCCAAGAGCCTCACCCACTGCCTCAAGAAGAGAGTTAACCCAGAAATGAAGAGGGAGATGAGGGAGCCTCACCCAAGTAGGAACCTTGGAGAAAGACTCAGTAGAAGCGTCAAAGTCTGGATGCCAAGGCTTCATCATGAGCATACTCCAATCATTCCAGCTAAAAAAATGATCACATAGTATCACTTTCCTATCAGTAGCCCTCTCAAACTTGGCAATGAAAAAGCCCCTTGCCATTGGGAAAATGTGAACCATTTCAGAAATGATTGGTTCCCAATGCCGAGAAATCCAAGCATGCAAATCTGAAAGATTCGGCCATAGACCCTTAAATCTACAGATAAGACCCTAATCCTCAAGAACTGAAGAATCATGATCAATGGCTTCCACTACCTCTCCATCCAGAGGGAGGATTAGAGAGTTAGAGAGAGGGAAAGGGGCAGCAGTACGCTTTCCAGCAGCTGAGAACTTCTTAGAGGCAGTAGGTTTTCGCTGAGAAGAGCCCCCAACAACAAGAAGATCCACAGCAAGCATCAAAGGAGCATTTTCCCCAACCACAGCTGATAGCTCCCTAACCTGCCTAGGAGAACTAGGCACAGCAAGGGAAGAAGCCACCACAACTCTCCCTGTAGCTGCCGAATCCACCAAACAAGCATCCGCTTTCACCCTAGTAGTCGCGTCCAAAGCATTCGCTCCATCAGAAACCCTAGCGGTGGCATCATTATCATCATAGCCCCTAATGTTGCACTTGGATCACTTGTTAATACAGTAAAAATGTTATTTAACTTAATTAATTTAATAATATTGATTAATTAATTAAGTCACATTTTTTTTTCTTTTTTCACTTAAGCAAAATTTAGGAAGCTTTCATTTGCATTTAATAATTCAGTTATTTTATGCATGCATCCTTTAGGTTTTGCTTTAGGGTTTTTGATATCCTTTATTAAGGATTGATATCATTATAATAACTCATTCTGATTAATTCAATTCCAATTTTTTATGCACTTTCTTGTTAGAGGATTATCTCTTGTACGTGACAGGTTATTTGTACGTAGGTGATTATTAGGCTTGTGGGAATTCACCTATTCTTGAATTCTAACAATAACACCATACATGTGGGGGAGGCTATTGGGGATTTCTAGATGGTTGATCTGGATTCCTCTGATGTTCTTCATACGACTTATGTACGTACCCTAGTGGAGGTTGATGTTTCAAAGGGTCTCCCAGAGAAGATTACTTTGGCTTCCCCTAGGGGATCTTGGATCCAAAATCTAGATTATGAGGGCATCTCATTCAGATGCAAGAAATGCCACAAAACTGGTCATATTGTTGCGCGGTGCTTATCTAATAAGGTTAAAATGAAGAAATTACCTTCTTGGTGGTTGGGGGCTTCTAGCAGCCATTATATAGTTTGTAAAGTTTCTAAGGATGGGGGTTCAGATGTAGGCTCCTCTCAGGATGATCACACTAAGGCAGGTGCTATTGATGTTGTTTTGGATGCAACCTTGGTTCAAACGAATGATGTTGTCCTTTCAGGTGTTGTTGTTGCTCCTGACTGGAGTGTTTATGTTGTCTTTGGTTCAATTGTCTTGTCTGCAGGTGTTGTGGTTCCTGCTATCCTTATTTCTCCAAGGGGGTAATGGGGACTGGTGTTGATGTTGTCCCTGTCCCAACTGTGGTTGTTGGTGGGGCCAGCCTTGTTTCTCAGGTTTATGAGAAGGTGCAGGATGGATGGACAACAGTTAAAGGAAAGAAATTAAAGTCTTCCAAGCCTTCTTTCGACATGAATTTACGTTCACATAAGGATGGGCTAAAAGTAAATCTTTATAGCCTTATTTTCTGGTCTCTGCTCCATATGGTGGGAACAATGTTTTGTTCCCTTTGGTTTGTTTGGTGGTGCATCACAATGGTTTCTTTGTTCTTTCACTGCCCTATCTTTTGCTACTTTTGTACAAGGTTTCGGGTCCTTTCAAAACCTATTTTTACGTAATCAGAACAATAACACCATACCGTACAAGGATACTCTTTTATCTCTTCATGTGGATGATGGTGATATTATTACACCTTATTCATTACATGATGGTATTATGAGATTTAGTAAAGAATTATTACATAATAACTATGATGGTTCTATAAATAGTAAAAATAGCTGCAACGGTCACTCTTGCTCCTTCTATGAATTAGAAATATGCAGCCTCTACAATGTGTTAGAACCTCACAAAATAAGGAGCTATTACATCCCATTGCCTATCAGATTATACAAATTTTCCCACTACTGTCCTACATCCCTCTCTAAAATTTAATATGATGATCATTTTCATGTAGCCTTCTAACTGATAATACTTTCCTTAGTACTAGGAAACACTCAATGTACTATGAAGATAAGGCTACAAAGAAGAAAAGAGCATCATAAGCCATATCGACGAGACTTTATAAAATTATTTCTTTAAAGGAGTCATCTATGTAAAATAGTTTAAAATAGTGTAAAATAGTATAAATTAGTTTAAAATAGTGAAAAATAGTTTAAAAAGTTTAAAATAGTGAAAAATAGTTTAAAATAGTCTAAAATAGTTTAAAATAGTGTAAAATAATGTAAAATAGTTTAAAATAGTTTAAAATAATGTAAAATAGAGTAAAATAGTTTAGAATAGTTTAAAAAAGTGTAAAATAGCATTTTTTGTCAAACATACATCACATATCAGGAAGAAATTTCAGGGCTTAACCCGATCTCTATAAAATACATTCATTGCTAGAACAAGTTATTTCTCTGTTTGACAGAACAAGACAGCAACAAAAGGACATGCATTATCGGAGAGACCTGCACTAAGTCTTTGTAAAGAAAATTCATCGGCAAGACCATGAGGATCACAAGAATATTTTATATTTACATTGATTTATCTGGTCACTCTGATATTGAAGGGACTATGCCATAGTCTTTGTGATCATCACAGTTATGAAAAATATAATCAATGTTGGGAAAATCGGTGATGAGTCTATTCGATCAACATTAGCATCAGTGAGACCTCATGTAGCGGGAGGACAATTAAATATCACATAGATTGCCTAAGTCATGCCGACGAACGCTGTCGATCAAAACATTAAGAGTAAACGAACTTACATCGAAGAGAATATTTATAGGTCTCCTCGATACACAAATTGATGACATTTCAGAAGTCTTAACAATCAAAATAGATTTATAAACAATGATGACACACAACTGAAGAGAACAAATCAGGAGGAGTTTTTTCATGTCTCCTCAATGGACAGGGTCACATCCGCATGACATTTCAAATTTCAAAAAATATTAATTACTAGTGCGGACATTAATGGTTGCACAGGGGATCTTTATATGAACAGATCGACTAAATAAAAAAGATCAAAAGAATTCATTCCAAATCAGATGATCAAAATTATAGAAAAATGAAGGCAAAGTAGTTCGGTTGGTAATCAATGAAGTCATCCCAAAAATTGTGTCCAAGTAAGTAACAAATTATCTTGTTCTGAAAATCTTGGTTGTTCTAGGCAAAATTCTATGTCCCATTTGGTTGGGGAATTGGAATTTGACTCAAAACCTTATTATCTCTTAATAAGGTTTTGATCTTCCAATTTTGCATCTTCTGCATATAGTTTGGACCCTTTGGTTGACCCGGAAGATGACTGAGTCAATCCATCTTATGTGTTTGGTTGTCATGGGAGGAGCTGGCAAAACTCTACTTTTGAAAACAACATTCAATAGCGAAGAGGTGAGGGATAGCTTTAAGCAGGATCTGGTGTTGTGGCTCACAGTCTCACATAACCCTTCTCTTCCTGCTCTTGCCCGTGTTCTTGAAGGCAAATTGCTCGGAACGCCAATCCTTGTCATCATCCAACTCTTCTTCCTCCACACGGCTGTGTCTTTTTGGGGATGACCCAACTGCCCAGATGCAACGGCACCAGGAGGAAATCGACCAGCGCATTAATATGCATGTAAAAACTTTTTCCATTAATCGAGATCTCTGATAACCGACATTTTTGGTAAACTTGTTTTTCAATGTGAGTAGGATTTTGATTTGGGCGCTTTGTTTACAGAATGACAAGATTTGAATTGTCGTGGAGTAGAAGCGGCAGAGACATAGTAGGGTCCTGATTTTGGCGCTGGAAGAGGGGATTCTGAGAAGGCTGAAAGGAAAAGACGTTGAACTGGAGAAAGCGAGCCGCAAGAATGCAGAATTGGAAGAGTGTCTAAAACAACTGAGTGTGGAGTCTCAGATTTGGCAAAATGTTGCCAAGAACAATGAAAGCATTGCGAATACTCTGAGGGCTAATCTAGAACAATTTTTAGTACAGACAAGAGAATAGAGCAAAGAAGGGAGCGGTGATAGCGAGGCTAAAGATGCTCAGTCTTGCTGCCATGATTTTGATGCAGATGATGCGCACTCGAGGACCCTGAGAGAAAATATAGAGCTGAAGGAATAAGCAGATTTGATGAAGGCAAATTGCTCCGCAAATCAATCCCCAATTCGCGCAAAACCCATGGACCGGACGAAATTATAAAATGGGGTTAAAAAAAACATAAAACCAAGTTTTCAAATTGTATTCCACCTATTTCGGTGGAAGTTGGAAACCCTCATTTTAGCCCGAAATTGGAAGATGGAAACTATATTTGGGTTATTATTTTAACGCACCAAACGACGGATTTGAACACAAAACCTTGTTTTGGGCATCAAAATCCAATTCCACCCCTCAACCAAATGGGGCCTTAGGGTTTTAATGGGCTCTTGTATATAAAATAAAATCATGGGAAAACCAAAGGCCGAGAGACAAAAACAAGACATTAAAAACAAAGAACGGGAAGTGAGAACTAGAAAAGAGGAAGGCTCACAAAGATCTCCTTGACCAATTGCCTGGTTCGAGACCTAGGTCTAGGAGAACCGTTCAATTGAGACCTAGTGTTGAAAGATTAGAGGATAATCAAAAGGATTTAGGGAAATTATGGATGTAGCAAGGGTGAACCTACCACCACTATTCATTGACAATGGAGGCCTAAAGAGTCAAAATGAGTGGATGTCACAATGCAGGTCAATGCTTGCAGGTGCCTAGATGATGTGAAGAATGAAGATCATATACTAGAGAAGACCCACAATCATCTAGAGAAGATGTACAACATTGAATTCTCTACAAAAAATATTATAAGTGATGCTAATACATATTCCACCCAAGGGTATCTAGATCATATTACTAGAGTCCATTTATGGATCATTAGAGCATGATCTTTGTTAAGCTTTATGTTTTTTTTTTAATTGGGTAAAGATGTTAAGTTCAAAAGACATTATGAAAATGCACAACCTTTCAAGTATTTTCATATAAAATAGACATGTAATATGGAATCAAGGACAAAATGAAATAGAATACAAGTGGTTTCTCTAGTATTTTGTTTTGATAGTAAATCATTTTCTTATGAGCTTAGTTTCACTGTGATTTTAGTTCAAGTAACTAAGGACTATTGGTGTTCTTGCATGAGAATTTGTTTTATGTTATTCTGATTTGGATACTAAGGGTGTCTCAAATCATTTGAAGAAACAATAATTATAACTTGTTTAATTGGTCCTCTCAAGATGAGTTTAAATTCAAGTGGATAAGTTATAATAGCAAAGATAGCTTAATCTCGCTTAAAGAACTGAATAGTGGATAGATCTGCACACATTAAGGGTTTAAATTTATTTTAGAGAGTAATACATTAGGATTTCAGTAGGGATTGACTACATTAGGATTTCAGTAGGGATCGACTATGTTGCCCACAGAAGGATAAGGCACTGGTCATTTAATATCATTAAAATTTATATTCAATCAGTTAAAAGAAATAGGAGAAGTAGAAATAGGAGATTAACTTGATTTAAATCTACATGCCAATTTGATTAGTTAGGAGAAGAACTTTAAAAATACAAATTGTAGCCTGTTATAAAATATCATCAAACTTAGAAAGATAATTGGTGATAAGGTACACACACCTTGGTCTAGTAGAACCAAAAGAGTAGGGAAAAGTAACCACATTAATTCATTTCTTCAGTTGGTTGAACCATTTGCAATACCTAAACATAGAGCTTAACATACTCTTAGGGCATTTACAATCTATTGATTTGAGAGCCAACACAACGCAACCTCCTATGGATGGGGCTTGTTGGGTGTTGGCGTTGCCTGTGGCTTTCCATTGGGGACAATCTCGTCCTCCTAAAATGTCATTCCATAGGCTAACATTCTATTACAGGGGACTGTCTTCCTGTCTGAGCATCCTCTTGTTGTCTCTAGGGGGCAGCAGGGGGGCTTCTCTTTTGGGTCCCTCTACCTCTTTGTTGCCTGGGTTGGAGAGCTCAATTGGTGTTGTATATCCTGGCGCTAGAGGTGGACGGGTTTCTACTTCCACAATTGTCATTGGTGGACGAAGCTATGCCCATAAAAATTATAAAAATAAAAAATAAAAAAATCTACTACTATTGGTGGATGAAGCTATGCCCATGCTACCAAATATGCTACCTCTATTCCTCCAAAGGTGAAAACTCAACCCATTTCCTATGTCAAGACCTTCCCTGTGGTGGTGTGTGGCCTAGATGTGGTAGATAATGTGGATTTTTGCTAATGTCATGGGCTGGTCTATAGATTCACTGGTCTTTGGCCTTCTCTACCAGATCTGCATCACTGGGTAACAAGTTCTTGGCAACCCTTAGGCTCTAGTAACATTGAAGTTTTCTCTTGTGCAAAGGGTTTTTTATTGTTGTATTTTCTTCCTTTAAAGTTTTTTATTTGGTGTTGAGCAAGCTGTGGATTTGGGGGAATCACTCTCTTTTGGCCAAACATTGGACATGCTCCTTCAACCCTCTTACTAAACCATTTAATGTGCACCCTGTGTGGGTTCCTCTCCCTAATCTTCCACTCCATATTTGGGAGATTTTTTTCTTTGAGGCCATCAGAAACTCTTTTGGCCACTTCTTGAAGGTGAATGAGGCTATGACTTCGGTGGACCACTCTACTTTTGCTCGCATTTTGGTTGACATGGATATCTCCACACCACTTCTAGGGGATATGGTGCTCATGGTTGGGGACATGCCTTGGATTCAATCATTGGATTATGAAGGCCTCCCCTTTTGGTGTCTATGATGCTTCTCTACTGGTCATCTAGCTACAGACCATTCTCTTTTGCATCACAAAGGTGATGCTACTTGGGGGAAGGATGCAAATGATGATCATTTGACTGTTTGAGCTGCTAATTATCTCTTTGATTCTACCTCTAAGGACTCCTCACAAGATGACGATGATGATGGAGCTCCTGCTCCAAATCTGGGTGATGCCCCCACTGTAAACCATGAGAATACCACTTCGGCTCCTACTAGTATGACCCCTCTGGCCATGTGGACCTTTCTTCTCCTTCTGCTCCTGTTTTGCTTAAAGCTTCAACTAACAATGTACAACATTCTCAACACCCTGGTCATTGTTCTTATGGTTGTCCAAATAGAATTTCATTAGTTGCTCCCCCTCGTGGTGGGGAGCTTAAGGACAACGTCGCCTGGATAGTTGTTTGACAACGTCAAAAAAATGGCTCCTCAAACTCACATTCTTCTCCACATGTGGTGAGCGAGTTTCCCTCCCACTCTTGAGGAGGGCTAATAGCTTTGATGTTAGTGTGTTATTTATTTGTTGTATTTTGTTTTTGACATCACATGTATCATTAGAGCACACATGAGACCCTCCCCAAAAAATTGAGTTAATTGTCTTAAGATAAACCTCACACTATATCAACTGTACTCATCCCAATGACAAGCTAGTTGCATACCGGTCCTTGTTTATTTATATAAATATTAAGCTTGAAATGTGATCATTCATGGATGTTCTAAAAACAACAATATTAAAATCTGCTTTGTAACTAGTACAAAGCAATAAATTATATACTTGGTATTAACATTAAAATTACCAATAGAGATATCCATTAACACGCTAGAGCTAAGGTCTAATCTCAACAAAACTCATGCAATTGTAACATACTAGTGGTACAACTATGGGTTGACATCATCTTTAGGGTAGTAGTAATCATACACCTTTCACATGACACTATCATTCAAACAAGACATGAGAATTTCAAATATCCCATCGTGTGATTGTATGTTATGCAGGTTGGCATTCAAGAATATCATAATTGTGGTCATGTAATTACTAGTAACATCAAAAATGATGTCATTACAACCACATGCAGTTTGTCACCCGTGATTGCCTATTGTTGAGACTTGCTTACTGGACCAAAGTAGAGCTTAGATATAAATTTCTATTTATTGTAGCACATACTAGCATGAAGAGGAATTGGATACATCTTCAAGATTGCCTCTTTTTGGCAAAAAGTTGTTTTACAATAGAACCACCTGCAA